>JBBPRG010000091.1:0-23842 GCA_038092895.1 Chalciporus pseudorubinellus | reverse complement strand
TGGTCTCCCGTTCACAGTCTTTAAGGTACATGGCAATAGTTTTTTGTCTGCTGTTGAGGATAGGAACCAGAGTCGCAGCGAGGGCTTGCTGAGATTGTGCATCACGGGCGTTGACAAGACTGAGCCTTTCTGGAGCTACGGCTTCGGAATAGACCGCCTCGATGATTTTACTAGAGATGGTCTGGGAATCAACGGTCGCGGGAGACAATGACGGCGCCGGTGCAGCAGACGTAGTTTTTGAGGTAGGCGACCGCGACCTGTCCAAGAAATCGACGAGGGGCTGCAGATATACGATGAGTCGCTTTTGAGAAGGGACGCGCACACTGTTACCTTGGGATCAGCAATAACCTTGAATCGAGTTTCGACGTCAGGGCCAAGCGTTCCTCTTAGAGGAACGACTAGGATCGGGACCGTGGCTATAAAATAACTAGATCAGCAAATAAGAGTCTCTCGTAGGGAAAACTCACCCTTCGGGTTCAGACGGAGGAAAGTGGGGGAGAATTCCTCTCCAGTGGCTGTAGTATAGTTTCATAAATATGTCGACAAAGGTGCCGGTGAATGATGTTGGCTACACTCACTGGTGTCCACGACACGGAGATCAACCTCATCATTGCCGTATCCCTTCTCTTTGCTGTAAAAAGCGGTAAGAGAGGTTAAGGACCCCTGACAGGCGGCTCACAGTGTAAGAAGTACTATGCGATCCTTCTCAGCGGAAGACCAAATATGAAAGAGAGTCCTCACCCGCTTTTGACCAGACAGATGAGGGGTTGTAGTAGAGGACTGCCTTTGGCATCGAGTTCCGAGTCGACATTGTCGTGGTCAGTGAGTAGATTCAACTCACAGCTGGCTTAATACAAAAGGAACACGTGGATCAGAAGGCTCTGGGGGGGCTATCTTTGGCCAATATTCTATACGATAATTAATAAATCCACGAGCCATCTCACCGCCGAAAAGTACCAGCTGACTCCACATTCACGATCCGTCGATAAGTAGCGTGCCCACGTGACCCCCATACAGTTCTGTGACAGGGGGTCGAGGAGCATATCTTGCTTCCAACCACCATATTGGTGTTTTCTACTCGCCGAGATGGCTGCCCTCCGGTATGGACAACATCAAGAAAGTTTACCGAGTCTGATCGCTATCTAGACACGAATTCTACGAGACGGACGACAAGCTTACGCTCTCGGTGTTTGACCGAGGGGCGGATCCTGAAGCTGTTTCTGTGCAGTTTGAGCTACGAAAAGTACGTCCCACATGTCGTTGGTGTAGCATGTCGTCGCTGAGCGAGCCACAGTTGACATACAAAAATGGGGACAAAGTATTATCACTTCAGCCTCTAAAGGGCCAGATTGACCCCGCGAAAAGCGACTATACGATAGGCAAGGTGAAGATCGAGATTCGGCTCACCAAAATGGTCCATGGTCGTTGGGGTACTCTGGTCGGCGATGCTCCTGATCGTATGTCTCTTTGATTTGCACCCGCCACGCTTTGCAATGCTGACAAGGGTACCTCACTTAGTATTGGCTACTTTCGCCCCATCGCCACCATCGCAAGTCCCCATCAGTCACAAGATGAAGAACTGGGAAGGTATCACTTCAGAGATCCTCACCGGCGACAAGGAGAAGAGTGCCGAGGAGGATCCCAACGTCGGTGGCGATAGCACTGTCAATTCCTTCTTCCAGAAGATCTTTGCGGATGCCGACGATGACACGAAACGTGCGATGATGAAGAGTTTCCAGGAGAGTGGTGGAACCACGCTCAGTACAAACTGGGATGATGTTAAGAAAGGGAAGGTCGATGTGAAACCACCAGCAGGCAGCGAATGGAAGAAATGGAATTAATCTGTTGCCTAGTTTTCTTGTACAATACTGGGGAACAAATTTAGGTGACTCTTTGAGTTCGAGAGCTGTGCAATTGATATTAGCAGACTACTCAGGGTGTCGACCTTGCTAGAGCTGCGAATGCGTCCTATAGTAGACGATCGTACCTGCATCAACAAGTTTAACCATGTCACGACTTACTCTCATCGTCGCTGCTGCGACAAAAAATGGCATCGGACAAAACGGCACGATGCCATGGCACATCCCCAAAGACCTTGCGTACTTTAGCCAAGTCACCTCCAAAGCACCGCCTGCCCATCTAAACGCCGTCCTCATGGGCAGAGCAACTTGGGAGAGTATCCCGAAAAAGTTCAGACCGCTAAGGAATCGAATCAACGTTGTCCTTAGTCGAAACAAGGACTATGACCTGTGAGCCGATCTTCAAGGACACAGACCAACTCGCTAGCTAACATAATAGTAGGTTTCCGGAAGGCACACCACAATCCCCTGATTCGACACGTCTGTTCTCCGACCTCAAGTCTGCCGTGCATGAATGCGAATCTCAGGACAATCTTCACCGTCTGTTCATCATTGGAGGTGCCTCCCTTTACAAAGAAGCAGTGGGACTTGGTCCCCAGCCCTCCGACTCTCTACTGACTCGAGCAGACTGCATCCTCATGACGCGCGTCTACAGCCCTGATTTCGATTGCGACGTGTTTTTCCCGGATGTTCTGGGAGGGGAAAATTGGAAGAGAGCATCCCACGAAGAGCACAGCGCATGGGTGGGCTTCGATGTTCCAGCAGGAATCCAAAGAGAAAACGGCGTTGAGTTGGAATTTCAGATGTGGGTTAGGTCGTCAGACCCGACGGACACAAGGAGCGGGAATCCATAGCGTGACTATCATTATACCCAAGGATACACTCCCACCGCGACCAATCCCATATGCGGTGATTCTCTGCGAAAGATGAATTCTGCTGCGACCTAAACTTGCACATGATCACTTGAGCAGGTGAGGAGGGGCTACCCTTGTCGCTATATGGGGGTTAGCACGCGAACATGGGAGTCAAGGACGGCTCGCACCTGTTTGTGCTTGGGATCTTTTGAGCATATGACATATACTCTGCCCTTGCGAATGACTACACTGCAACCGTCGCACATAGTCTTGACGGAAGACCTGACTTTCATCCCCCTCGTCAACGCGCGAACTGGTGAAGGAACGTGAAGGGAAAGATGGTTGTTTCCGACATGGTGTGAGTGGGGAATTGCGGCGGCACGAAGCCGCATAAGCATTGGTCGGCTCGAGGTGAGCAAGGCCCTCAGCATGTTGTACGGTGACCACAAGTCAGAGTGGAAGAAAACGTTACTAGTATAGTGATCACGTGAACTTCACCATTATGAACGCACGTTTCAATATGTTTTCATCGAGGACATACTCGAACTCTCCCAGAACGGGTCGTGTGAGATGCTTCGCTGCTTGCAGATTCTGCTAAAAGATCAACTCCACTGCCCGACCCCTAGATAGCCTTTTTCATTTTTCTCCCCCAAGCAACCAGCGGGACACATGGCGGGTATGCCTGAGACCACTCTTAGACGCCCGTCAGGCGGGACAGCTGCCTTTGTATTGTTTGCTGCAGTCATGATCGCGTTCGTCGTGGAAACGCAGCTCACACAGGTATTGAATTCGTTTGTAATCTGAGCTCTACATTTAACTTGGTCTCGTGCAGTATCTTCAGACAACCCTGGGATATAAGCAACCATACTTCATATTGTAGGTCCCACAGTTTTGCTTTTGATCAGTTTACTCAAGGAAGACCCCCAGCTACATCGTTCATTCATGCTTCTTACTCTCCTTCCCAATACATTTGATCTATGTCCTGCTCAAGACTAAGCATGGACTTCGTCCATTACTATCTGGCCTCCATCATGCTATCACTACCCAGCTGACTGCCTGGAATTCTGATCGCACGGTCGCAGGCTTTCCCCTCGCGAGATGGCTTATTCTTGTCGTGTTCATCACGGCATTCTACAACACTCCAGCTCTCCTTTGGTTTGCTGCGATCCCCTTGGCATCGTATGCATACTTGTTTGTCAACTCAATTTTCCCATCATTAATGTCGGTTCAGGGTCACCGATGTTACTGCAATTTGGAATGCAAATGCATTCTTCGCTTACATCTTCAGCGTTAAAATACTTGGAATGAAGTGGGGAACCCTCCGCTTGTTCGCAGTATCCATTGCCACTTTAGGCGTCCTGACCGTGATCTACGGTGGGACTATGGCTGTGTCAGCCGATCCACGTTCTCCGGAAGCCAATGTGTCGATCACTACTTCGAATTCTCCTTTCGTAGGGGACATGCTGACTCTGGTCGCGTCCCTCATGTACGGTCTTTATCAAGTTCTCTACAAGAGATATATTGCATTACCGTCTGACCCAGAGCTAACTTCTGAGCCTGGCCATTATCGACCAGTCCCAGCTTCTGTAGAGGACCTCCAGGACGAGGAGCTGTCTGCCCTTATAGACGCAGACAACATCGTATACCCGCCTCCTTTCGGCCTTCATCCCAATCTGATTACAGCAACCATCGGCCTCTGTACGCTCCTTGTGTTCTGGATCCCAATACCTATTCTACACTACTATGGGCTCGAGACCTTCCAACTCCCAACAAATGCAACCGCAGTGATGGCCATTGCAGGCATCGCGGCCACTGGGGTCGTCTTCAATGCTGGGCTCATGGTAGGACATTGCCTGATGCATGCCGACCGTCGTATCATGTCCCTGATCATCCTCTTCCTTGGCAGATCTTATTAGGAATTTGGGGTCCTATCGTGGTGTCCGTCGGAAATCTGATGACCATAGTCTTGACCCTCTTGTCCGATCTGATTTTCGGCACGATCGCCTTGACATTTGGGGGATTGTTAGGAGCTGGTATGATCATCAGCGCGTTCGGCATCCTCGTGTATGATATGTTCTAGACTAGACCTAGTCGCTCTTTCATTGCATGAACGGCGGCGCCATCTGTGACCATAGAAATCCCTCAATTGCTCCAGTGGAAGACAGCAGTATCGTTATATCACAAATCGAAAAATATGCAGTTAGTTAAATAACAACTGGAGAAGTAAAGATGACAGGACGGATGGATGTTCCAAGGACGCGGAATGTAGGAAAGATAAAGTGAAGACTCCGGATTGCACAGAAACGTGAAGGAAAAGAGCGTAGGAGATGAGATTGCGAGTAGGTTACAAACTTGTGCCTCTGACAAAAAATGAGCGTGCCAAAACTAAGAACGGACCAAACAGGGGATATCAGTTATGAGAGCAGATAGGGTAACGATCACGGGGTGGGTAGCTGGAAGAGAAGCGAGCGGATATGAACGGATCGGATGAAGTTACGGGCACCCAAATTGTCTCATTCTATCTGTTGTGCGAAGGAGACACCGCCAAGATAAAATGTGAATCTGTCGCCAACTTGGCACAGATCATCTCAGAAACCCGAACTGCTTCAGATCACATGGCTTCGCTGTGTTCGCGACGTTGATTATTACGGCGTCGTTGCCATCAGACTGTTGCCAGATCAGATTAACCATTTGACTATGTGGTTGGAGTTCTCACCTCTTGCGTTTCGCCTTGGTCATCTCTTTACGTAGTGCAGGTCCATCTAGTGGTTTGAGCAGTTCAAATGCACAAAGCAAATCTTCGGATACGCTAGAACAAAGAATGTAAGACGAAGCGCCACCGAAATGATAGAGACACACCTCATGCAAGCCCCGTAGTTGTCAAACTCTGTGACACCATTGAATGAGCAAGGAAAAGGAAAAAGTGCAGATCGACAAACCTCCACAGTAATTCGGCGCGCTAAACACGGTAACCAACGTTCTATCGTTCCAGAACTCATAACCATCCTCTACTACCATGTGCGCTCGACAAATCAAATCCATGTCGTATCGCACCAAGAAGTCGTTAATCACCGCCTTCCCGAAGCAGTAGCTAACCCCACGTTCATTGTCTTCCCAATCTAGTGCGGTATCCGATGGATCTGACCATAATAGGTCATTGAGTAGACCATAGTCTGGAACATCCGTGGGTCGCTGTATACGTTTGATGTCGTCCATCGAGTGGAGCGACGGCGAAAGGCCACCATGAACGCAGAATATTTTTGAAGCGACGACAGCTGCGATCGGCAAACAGTTGAAGACATCTATGAATGTTCTCCACGTCTTGATGTTACATCTTCGCTTGCATTCGTCATAAAAGCCATACACTGGGTCAGAGTGAGTACCGAGCATGATGGCACTGGATAAAACGGACCTCGTGTAACGTTGGCGCATTCATGATTGCCCCTCAAGAGAAAGAAATTCTCTGGATATTTGATCTTGTAACACAGGAGGAGGAGGATAGTTTCTAGGCTTTGCTTGCCACGATCCACGTAGTCCCCGAGGAAGAGATAATTCGCGGCAGGGGGGAATCCGCACATTTCGAAGAGGCGGATAAGGTCAGAGTACTGTCCGTGGACGTCACCGACGATCTTGACGGGTGGTGATAGTTCAATGAGGGTCGGTTGACTAAGGAAAACCTCCCTCGCCGCTTGGCATATAGCAGCGATCTCTGCATTCTTGAGGCACAGCGCCTTGCTGACTTTGCCTGTGTAACCAACGTCCAAAAGACGCTGTATCATATCGTCAATGTCAAATTGCTTGAATTTATCCTTGCCGCCATTTCCAGGACTGACAGAGTCCAACGGGAAACTGGCGGCGGAGCCTGGTGTGAGAGAGGGGACCATTGTCGACGTGGAAAGTATCGTTTGGGTGATCGGGATGTCTAAAGGTGCGGGAGACGGTTTCGTTAAAGGAGCCGAAGCGTTTGAGGCCAAGGTTGGCGAAAGCAAAGAAGATGAAGAAAGATTGTTGGGTGAGGGCGAGGGTGGGGCGAGAGCTGCAACGGGGTAGCCCGGCGGTTGGGTACCGCTTCCACCAAGGGTTGCAGAGCCGATGTCCTTGTCTATGGATGCAGCAGCACTGCGTACCGCATCGTATTCATGTGCGGCGCTGTGGACAGGGCTTAGGTGGGGACTCGCACGAGGATGGCTGGTCTGGGGCGTAGGTTCATCAAGGTCATCGAACGGACCATCCTGAGCAGGGTCTTGGTCCTTTTCCTTTGCGGCTTTCTTGGACTTTTTGGACTGTTGTTGGCCCATTGGTGGGGCCTGGGATCCGGACGCAGACGAGGTTGGCTGAGTGAGGGAAGAGTTCGACCGCGACCGATTCAGAGTAAACTTTGAGGTTAGGACGGCAAGTAGGGTCGGAGCCAGCTTGACGAAGGGGGCAAGAGGGGTGGGTCGAGCGGGAGGTGTCGATCACGGAGACGGTGCAACTTGCGAGCGAGTGCCAGTGATGTCTACCCTTGTTTGTCCGCTTGTTTACCACACAAGTCACTAGTGCAAGAACCGAAGAAGGATACGATGGGATACGGGATACTGTGAGATACTATAAGATACTACGAGATACTGTGAAATACTGTGAAATATCTAGTGGACAAAGACCAGCAGCGGTACAACGATTGGGTTGCTGTGAAAGACGCCTTAATCCATAAGTTGGCACGTCATGCTCGTCACGCGCATATCCCGTCGCGTCGTCGCGTACACCCACCTCATGGGGAGACAACAGACCCTCCGTACGTCCCTATTGTCCATCACCGCAACCATTCACCATATCTAGCCTTGCCAAAAGGAAATTTCTTCGAAATGCCCAAGTCCGTCAAACCTACTCCCCCTCAGCAGTCCAGCCTCGCCGAGATGTGGGGCGGTGCGAAGAAGAAGCGAAAGATTGAGGAACAACCGCCTCCACCCGCTGAAGATGGAGGAGAGAAGGAAACGGAGAAGGAAACGGCAGAGGGTGCAACCTCTAGGTCACCTGGTAGGTGTACGTTGTGCACGCCTGCTGATCCAACATAACGTGTGTTCTTAGCGAAACCTCAAAGCAGAGAATCAATGTCTCCAAAACGTACATCCTCTACACATTGTCCTAACATTCACCGCTGAACAATTGCCCAGGTAATAGCAAAAGGAGACGCGTCGTCGAGTCAGACAACGAAGAGGCGCCCTCAAGGCCGCTTGCGTCAGGCAAGTTAATCGATTCCTCATGAACATCGGTCCACATTTAATGTGTGACACAGCTCCATCAAGTTCTAGGGCTGCTACTCCCCCCTCGAGCTCTCCAAATGTTAAAGGCAAACGCAAGGCAAACACACCCCCTGCATGCCCGGCCCTTGAAGAGGATGAAGAGCTCTTCTCAGCAGCTTCGGAAGGCGAGGATGAAGTGCCTGCGGACGATGTAGCGGAGTCCGACGAAGAAGACGCGACCCAAAAGTAAGTTGCTCAGTAACGAGTCGTCGCGTTGGATCATGACACTGTTCGCAAGTGCGGAAGAAGCGCTCTCCCGAACAGGCGAAGTCGACATCAAAGGCGGCTGGAAAGTAGGGACACCGTGCGTATCGTCGATTCAATGACTACCACTGCCTCAACAAACTCCTCAGAGTACCATATGCAGCTCTCGCCAAGGCCTTCACCCTGATCGAAGCGACCACGAAACGACTGGAAAAGACATCACTGCTCACGAGTTTCTTTCTGCTTGTGATACAGCGCAGCGCCAAAGGAGACACCGAATCTCTCCTACAAGCTGTTTATTTGTGTATAAATAAGGTAGTGCTAGGTCTAAGGACTCCCCAACGACCGTCTCACCCATTTGTAGCTATGCCCCGATTATGTTGGCGTAGAGCTTGGTATAGGGGAAAGCCTTCTCATCAAGGCAATTAGCGAATCCACAGGCCGCAGTCTGGCAGTGGTCAAAGCAGAACTCAAGAAAGAGGGCGACTTGGGTTTGGTCGCGTCGGTGAGCGGAATCTACCCATATAGCAGCACTAATAATGACAACGCCTTTCATAGAACTCCAAGGCCAACCAAAAGACACTATTTAAGCCTAAACCTTTGACAGTCCCGTTGGTATTCTCCAATTTGAAAGAAATCGCGCTCTCCTCTGGTCAT
This sequence comes from Chalciporus pseudorubinellus, assembly GCA_038092895.1. Lineage (NCBI taxonomy): Eukaryota > Fungi > Basidiomycota > Agaricomycetes > Boletales > Boletaceae > Chalciporus > Chalciporus pseudorubinellus. Next base: position 14,986 of record JBBPRG010000091.1, on the reverse strand, counting down.
TCAGTAAGTTACAACTCGAACTCTCCCTAAGCTTTCGTCTTAACATATGTTAGTCGCAAGCAAAGAAGGTGTCCATCATCACCAAGTTGCTGGCAGCATGCCAAGATAGTGAAGCAAAGTATATCATCCGCAGTCTTGAAGGCAAGCTCCGGATAGGAAACGCTGAGCGAACAGTGCTTGTTGCGTTGGCACATGCAGCTGTCCTCGCGGAGAAAGAAGAATGTGAGGTGTTATTGGGTATTCTAGAATTCGCCAGGTTGACTCATGACAACAGCCGGGAAGAAATGGAACAAAGAGAAGCTTGCAAGTCGACTGGAAGATGCAGCAAATACCATGAAGTCGGTCTTTAGGTTCATCCTTTCTCGTTGTCGTTGTGGCATCCTGTTGACCCACCCCCAGCGAACTTCCCAGTTATGATCTTGTCATACCAGCCCTTCTTACCCATGGCATCAATGGTCTTCGTTCTGAATGCAAACTCACTCCCGGTGTACCACTCAAACCTATGCTTGCGAAACCCACCAAAGCCATCGGTGAAGTGCTGGATCGCTTCGAGAACAAGCGGTTCACTTGCGAATACAAGTACGATGGCGAGCGTGCACAGGTTCACAGACTTGATAATGGCACTGTCGGGGTATTCAGCCGGAACTCTGAAGACATGAGCAAAAAGTATCCCGATCTCGTTGAGCAGCTACCTCATGTGTGTTTCCTTTTGTTCACGTTTGTTCAGATCTCAACATCCATATAGTGCATTAAACCGGAGACGAAATCATTCGTTTTTGACGCAGAGGCTGTCGCTATAGACAGGATAACAGGGAAACTCATGCCGTTCCAGGAACTCAGTAAACGTAAGCGGAAAGATGTCAAAGTTGAAGACATTCAAGTTCGGGTCTGCCTCTTTGCATTTGACCTGCTTTACTTGAACGGCGAGGTATGCTCATCGAGCGTTAGTTTATTCTTCAAAGACCTGATGACGATACTACAGTCGTTGCTGCAACGACCATTGGTGGAACGCAGAGAATTGCTGCAACAACATTTCCAGGTTGTCTCAGGAGAGTTCGGGTTCGCCAAGTCATCAGATGGCGAGACGACGGAGGAGATCCAAGCATTCCTTGAGGAAAGTGTCAAGGATGGGTGTGAAGGTCTCATGGTGAAGATGCTTGAGAGCGATGAGAGCCATTACGAACCAAGCCGACGTAGTGTCAATTGGCTGAAGGTGAGTCGATTCGTCTGATTTTAAAATGCAACGTACTCATACCCGCTCAGCTCAAGAAAGACTACCTGGCAGGTGTCGGCGACTCACTCGATCTAGTTGTGGTCGGGGGATATTATGGAAAAGGCAAACGGACGAATGTTTACGGTGCATTCCTTCTGGCCTGCTTCGACGCCGACGCCGAAGAATATCAGACTATCTGCAAGATCGGAACGGGATTCAGCGAGGAAATGCTACAAACCCACTGGGATACTCTTCGAGAACTCGAGATAGAGAAACCTCGTGGAGACATCAAAATTGGTGGTGCCAAGCCTGACATATGGTTTGAGCCCAAGGTCGTCTGGGAGGTGCTTGCGGCTGATCTGAGCCTGAGCCCTATATACAGCGCGGCGCAAGGATTGGTGCGTCCTCATTATTGCACGAGTGTCAGGCTGATGACAAATAATAATGCAGATCGAAGAACGGGGTATATCATTACGTTTTCCTAGGTTCATTCGGATAAGGGACGATAAGTCAGCTGATGATGCCACTGGACCCGAACAAGTGAGGGATTGTATCTATGATCTGATTCTTTCACTCATTGGCGGAGCAGATTGCGGAGATGTATGAACGTCAAGCACTCGCCCAGAAGGGAAAGAAGGGTAAAGGTGGAGATGGCGACGATGGATTTTGGTAATATCGCACACTGACTAGTACCGACTCGTGATGGACATGTACTACTCAGCAACGCCTGGTAACCATTCTCAGTTGACTGAGGAGTATGGTATGGTGTGAGAGAACATACAACTCGCCCGCACTAGGTGACTACTTAGTATCGGGCTTGGCCTCCTGGATAGCTGGAGGCTCTACGTTCCCATTGTCCAGGCCGTATTTCTTTTCACGACCACCATTGTACCAGTAGTCGATAAAGCGAGCCCCCTGGACCGACTGGGCTGTAAAGTTGGTTGCGTGACAGGCAAGGAGTAGATAATTCCGAGGCTGCACTCGCCAGGCTGTGATGTGAGTCAGCGACTAATTTTCAGCAGAAGAAAAGGATTTCTGACCAAACCGCATAAACACCAGCCTGGGAAACGGAAGGTGAGTGTGAAGAACACGACGGAGAGGATGATGGACGTACGAGTAGCCACTCAGTGCGCTGGTCATCGTGCCAGAGATAACCTCTTCATCCTTGCTCAAGTCAGCAATGGCAGCTAGTGGGAGACCCCAGTTGGCAACCTAGAAAAAGAGTGATGATAGCATCGTTAGCGGATCATTGCAAAGGTAAGACTGACTGGTCCCCAGAAATGTGTGCCTGCAGAGAATTAGAGACGGACATGAATAGTGAATGAATGACTTACTGAAAAAGTATTCCCGGGCAGCTGGTGACCTGATCCAGGTGAAGAAGGTGGAAGCCATGATTGAATTGCTTGGAAGAAGGATCCATCCATGAGAACATGACATATAAAACTCATCACGTGACAGACTCTAATTATCGATAACTAGCCCGAGTGTTTCAGACTCACGACTGGTCTCGTTCACGAGCAAGATTGCTGGTCCGTTGATTGCAGTGGTTATGGTGCGGTCAGTGCAGATCTGTGTGTCGAGCAAGGTACGACGAGGAGGACCAGGCTCGAGTGTCTATTTTGATTCCCCTGAAAAGGCAATGATTAGTCTCGTACACGTTGTCATCAGTTGTGGTCCGCGCACTTGTTCAGCTGCCAGCCATGCACCTGCAGGCACTCCTTTATCGCAGGGCTGATCTCCTCCCTGTCCTCTGTCCCTCCTACCACCACCAATGCACACCGCCTTTGCACAGAACAGCGCTGCATTTCCCTACTACGGCCAGCCCTACCATACCTACATCCCACCAGGATACCCCCAGGCACCAACCCGTCCTAATTTCCTACCCGCACAACCCTCTTTCAGTCCTTCCCACCCAGCGCCTGGGGCAAGGGAAAAGGTCGCGTTCCCCCAGCCTGCTCCCCCTCGTTCTTCTCCTCCCAGAGACACGCCCTTCATACCTACAAACCCAGACATGACCGATGCAGGACACACTCCAAAACCACGCCCCAAGAGAATGTCCGCGCCCAGGCCAAACCCTGTCTCTGAAAAACCGCCACTCAAGTCGGCTTTGAAGAAGAATGGTATAAAACGGTCTGATTCTGTTTCGGCCGTGCCGTTTCAGAGGACGAGGACCAATTCCAGTACACGCAAGCGACTGGCCCCAATGACCCGCACTCGCACCAATTCAAACCCTTCCTTCGTGCCCGGTGAGTCTCACATGGCTATTTCCGTCCCTGACTGGCTGAACATTTCCAGACCACATGTTTGTCTCGTTGCATGGGACAAATGAGCTTCGCCTGGGAAATATCGCATACCAGGATACACTCGATGAGATCAAGGAGCACATTTTGCCAATGTGGCCCCATGGGGTATCTAACCAGATGACGTCTCCCCACTCATGGCGCGTCACATTCTCCAGAAACCCTTGGACCGCGGCAGGATCCGACGCCATCATGTGAGTGTACTCTCACCCAGCTCGCTTCTTCTCTGACAATGTTTGTAGCGTAAAACGGATGATTGCAGAATTGTTCACTTGCTTGTGCCACCGAGTTCGTTTCTCTCCTTATTTCTGGATTGCGGTGGCCCTGAACACGATTTCCTAGGGATATCAATATTTGACTACATTGCATGCAGATTATCCGGTAATATAATCGACCTGTCTTGAAGTTCCGTGCTGACATTGGATCGCAGTACCCGCAACTTGTATTCCGAGATGTTGCCGAGGATGCAGATTCCGATTTCTTTGTTGCATACATGTCTCAGTCAGGACACAGGATGACCCTTGTCCGGCCACCCCGTCGCGTCGGCGAGCAGCTTGGGCCCCGCCTGCGCAGTGCCTGGCCATTTAAAATAGCTGCGCAGAGCGCGAGCGAAGAGGAAATTTACACCGTCGAGTTAAAGCGCAACGCGTTTGGAGGTTCGTAGCCATGTATCATCTGGGTCACTTCTCTGATTCGTCCACTGTGTAGGGCCTGAACTGAACAAAGACATCTTCGCCTCTCACGCATTGCAAGAAATCGGCCAATTGGGATACAACCTCGAGGCCACTGTCCCGCTTCCCAGAACAGGGTTTTGGGGACTCGGCGGCAAGCAGGAGATATGGGTTTTCCGCGGAACGCGGATACGCCCCAAACCCGAGTCTCGTAGTGCGTCAGGACGCATGTGAATAAATACCCTATTACCACTTGTCTCCCTTCAGCGAATCGTGGCAGGAGCTACGCACAATCATGTAACTATAGTCCAATACTCTGGTGTACAGGTACCAAGATGTGGGATGCTAAGCTGCGTATATAATACATGTGGGTCTACAAATCTAATGTTTTTAGGGTCCCCGCCCTGAAGTCTATCGATATCAGTGATATCAATCTGCCAAAGCTGTAATCTCCTCTGCCCCCAACATGGCCCTCATGTTGAAGACCCCACCAGTAAACGAACTCATCGCTGAACCGTAAAAATAGGATGCCCTAGCAAGAGTTGCCTGCTCCACAAGACCGATAATATCGGAGAACAAGATACCCCAGCCAAACTCGTGTCGATCGTCAAAGGTGACAAGATCACGAAACATGAGTGCTCCTTGCTCAGAGAAATACCGCAGTTTCTCTGGATCGCTTTCGTCCGTCGCAATGAAGAACCTAGGAAGGCACCGTTACGAAGGAGAGAAGTTTAGATGTAGACAAGTCAGAACTTACAGGTCGCCTTCTTCGGGCGGATCACGATGAGGTATCGTGGTATCCGGAGTGATATCTGGAATAGAGTACGGAGTGTAAGGGTGTTCTGACTGAAGTAACTTTCTGCCTTGATCGAGGTGCTCCATCACTCGTTCGAGGTGTCCTATGTGCGAGTCGCCGCCCCAAGCCCAGCCAACAGTGACGACTACACAAATTAGTGGAGTGCTTTACATCAGATTGAACACTCACAGTCTCCCCGGCGAACGTGAGAGGCCAGCCACTGTCGTCCGCCGTTCATCTGAGAGATGCGGAAATCCAATTTCCTTGCAAGATCGTACACCTTGTCCAGGGGGACGACATGGTGTAACACCACCCGCTGGAATAACTCTTTCATAGACTGAGAGGTAAAGCGCATTTGGCCCTGAACGACATCATCAAAGGTCAGTCTGCTGTGACAATGGAAAATACCCAAGTACCCACCGGCTTCCGGAAGAGATGTGTCTCACCGGCAAGCACAACAATATCCGCATCAATATCTGCATAATCCTCGACAAAGCCGCGAATGCTGGACCTCAATACAACCTGTCGTGTGGGTATGACGACATGCTTGACGAAATCCATCCCACCGCTATTGTTAAATTACTGACCGCACTGACCGCAAAAGGTATTTTCAGTACTTACGCGCCTTGGAAGGTATAGAGGACCTCGAAGCCGTGCTGATTCAGCACTTCTTCTACGAACTCGTCGCTCTCCAGACCCTGGGATGTGGAATTGAAGTCTACTACCTCAGGCATCTGAACAGCCAACTGTCCAACAGCACTTCGCGCTTCGTTCCACTCGACTATCTTGTTGTTCGGGAGTAGGTTTTTGAGGAGCAGGTGTGCCGCATCGTTCTCGCGGCTCTCCCACTGGCCTGATTGAACGGCGCTCTCATTCCCAGCTAGCCAGCCACCGCGCTTCTGAATAGCATCGGGTATCATGTCGACACGTGTGACGTCGTCGGGGTCGTACCACCCATTCTCAATCACGAAGAGAGTGGGCTTTCCTTGCGTCCGGTCACTGTGTACAGCGTGTGGATCCGAGGATTGCTGGTATGAACTGCGGTCCCAATATCCACTACTTGTCTCAAGTGTTTTAGGTAGCCCAGCGTATTGGAAATATTCGGAGGCGGTGATGACCGGTTGAAATCTTCTGAGTTGTGTGATATTGAGCATTGTAGAAATGGGTATTTGCCATCCCATTTGTTGATCGATCGGAAGCTTGCTCCAGTCGTTCCATCCTATTGCCTGTCCTTTGTTCAACATTGGAGCTTCATCTGCACAAACGGAGCTGTTGTGAAATGAGAAATAACTCGTGAGTAATTCGTTAGGAGGGCATACATCTCGTAGGCGCATGAGCGAGCGTAGACAAAGGAGGGAAGGATCAGCGTGCGGTTCAAAAGCCTAGCTTGCAACACCGAGGCTTCGATGATATATCGAACCTATAAGTTTGCTGAGAGCGAGGATATGATAAATCATATGGGAAGACGCACATTGTTCCAGCCTAGCCCAAGACTGTACTCGCGAGTAAAGAAGCCCTTGGTCCGCGAAACCATGTCTTTGATCTCGTCCATGGACAAATGCTCTTGCGAAAAGTAAACTGGTTCCTCGGGGGCTGCATCGGGTGGTGTCGACGTGTCGACGACTGGAGGGCCATCCACGACTGGAGGGCTATCCATAAGGGCTGGATCATGTGGAGTTATGATATCCTCTGCTGGTATCTCTGAAGACATGTTGTCCGGGCGCTTCAACGCAAAGGCGACCTCAAGGTCGAACGTCCGAATCGCGCTTGCAATGATGACGACTGCAGAAAGCAGGGAGACGATAATGATAGTACGTCGCCTCCGAGAAACACGGCTGATAGGACTGTGACTGCGGTCCGATGGTAGGAGCGGGGCCGAACGAGCTGAGGTGGGCCACATGGCCGTGCAGCGATGGTAGAAAGAAGAAGATACCCGCCAGGGGCAAAAGAGTGACAGGAGTAATCACAGAAAAAATAGAGGCGAGCTCAAGACCGCTGGTTTGAGCTGAGCAAGGTTATCGACAGGTTCAAGTCGTTGTGCTTACGTCCACGACAATTTCTTATCTGAAATTATCTTGGAATTTCCGTTACTTCCCACTCCAACTGCATACACAAATTGAAACATCATAGTTCCGCTAGGAATCAAACTTGCATGAACGAAACCCAGAACCCAAACTGGCTCGTTGATGTGACCCCCATCTCGGGCGTTAAGCCTTGAGGACTCGGAGGTGATCTTTCGATACCAATAGAACAGTCAGTTTCCTTCTGCGAGCCGTTGGTGGGTAGTGTGTACAGGGGCCTACTTTCAAAGATCGCCATCCTAGTCGGAACCAATACATACTGCGAAAATCACCAGAGGCGTGATATCCCCCCACCAAGCCTTCCACACTTCGAATGCGTACAAGCGTTCCCTGGCATGGGGTAAATTCAAATTCGAGAGGATTGGTGACTCAAGCCCACCAGAGCAGGAAAACATGATTGAAGGATTAAATAATCACGCAAAAAATGCACCTACATAACACGACTACCATCGAGATCCAACGAGTGAGTAGAATGTCCCTTATACCATCTTAATGACCTTTGAGCCGTCAGCGATACCCACAAGGCTCTTTGCATACACGAGCCCATCTGCTCCCTTTCGGGCGAGAAGTTCATCCCACCAACCAAACAGGAAGTCTCGAGCAATCAACTTGAACCAAGGTGTGAAAGAGTTGGCTGTAACAAAACAATTCATGAGCCGTGTTTCCAACACATCAGACAACCAACGCACAGCTATCATCGAACATGCACTGCAGCTCTGCCTTGTCCACCCACTTGTGATCGCGAATCTCGTTCTTGTTCGGAGTCACAGTAACATCCGCTGTTAGGAACAAGATATAATCAACTACGCGGAGACGGACACGTCAGAAATAGTTCGCCTGGCAATGCACAACCGTTCCTCACCTTCATGTTCACCCCACATTCCATTCGAGGGGGCGAGATAATGTATTCTAGTAAGGTATTGGAATTGGTCCACGGGTGTCTGAGTGCGGGGGATTCCAAGCTCATGTTCTAGTTTCCTCGATGCGGCGATGCGAACACCAAGTTGATCCTTCTCTACCTTTTCCTGCTGGAAATCATCGAGAGGATGAGAGCAGCAGGTATTGGTCCACATGTCCGGAAATGTGATTTTCTCGCTTGCACGCTGCTGAAGAAGCAGCTTCCCATCGGACGGACGGAATATGAATGCAGAGAAAGCGCGGTGGAGCAAGCCCTTGTTGATGTTCTCCATCAAGTGACCTAGGATTACATTGTCGTGATGGAACGAATAGCAACGAGTAGTGTCACTTACATGTTTTCTTGTCGGCGGCACCGATCGCGTTATCCTGCTCATCGACAAGGATGCATCGCTCGTCCATCAGGCGTGACTGCTCTGGATCATAATTCTTTAAATCGATGCTGGAGAGCGCAGCGCGAGCGGCAAGGACAGCTGGAGAAGACATCTGGTGTCGGACGAAATTTAAAGGCCGAACAGGCACTCGTTGGCAGAGAGAGACGGGTGTATATAACCTGACCGAAGTGCGACTAAGTGTGAGGATAGAAAAACGCCCCAAACACATCGTTCCAAATGGCCTGATTCCAATTTTGCAAAGGGCAAGCACTGCCAAGCAGAGTGACAATACCGTGATCGTTCATAATGCGGGTCTGCTGCAACTTGAAGAGTAATGGGGACACGAGCCGATATATGTACAAAGTTCAATTCACAACAAGTAGGACAAGTAGTAGGGCTAGGATTAGCGGCGTCTCCCTCTCCTATTTAATATGGATGTTAACGCGTCCGTATGGTTCTTCCTGAGTCAACTGCAGGAGGTCCTTTGTGGCAAGGACTGCGAAGATTTAGCAAGAACCGACTCGGAGAACAATCATCATGAACCTACCAAGGCAGTGGTACAGTGCGGCAGCTGCGACATGGGCCGTGCTGGTTGCTTTTGGGACGATATCCTCAAACGCAAGGTGCTGGGCACCTGAACGCGATCTGTACTGCATCTTTGCGTACCTGAGGAACAAGTCAGGAACAAGTATATCGAAATTATGCCAGGGATAAACCGAACTCCAGGAAGTTGAGACTGTTCTTCTCGAGAGCCATATGATTGGCCTCAGACTGCTGTGACTCGAGGGCCGAATTGTCCATAGGAACTACGAAGGGAGTTCGATCAGTATACGCAAATGTCGCTCAATACACTGCGCACCTTCAAACGCGAAATCATCATCGATCTGGCTTCCTGGTAAAACTACTGCTGGGGACCCGGCTTGAAGACTTCCAGGAGCGCTGGGCAAAGAGCTTCCCTTTTGGCTCACAGAACTTGCTCGAAGTTTGGCATCTGCGGGTTCTACACTCATCCGATCGCTACTGCGTAGTCGCATTCGCCCTTCATGAGCGGAAATGGAGGAACTATTTCCTGCCATATCCCATGGAAAGAGAGCACTGCGTTGGGAATGAAAGGTATCCGAGAGAGCGGGCGGGGGATTAGAAGCGCGACGCGCTTGTCCAGGTTCCTATGGGTCGTCAGTGGCGTATTCCAGGAACTGCAAAATTGAACAGACCTCTGAAGAGCGCAGGTTTTTGGCGTTCGGCGTATAATCGTCAAGGTCACCCCACTGCACTGTTGTGAATCAACTTAGTACAAGAGGCATTGAGGAATGATGTGACGACAACAAACCGCCTGGATTGTAGTTGAAGTCAACATCCATATAATCTCCATTCATCAGTGCCGCGACCCCCTCGTCATCGTGCCAGTGGTTGGTGGTAAGCGGTGGAGACATTTGCTCTGGCTGGTCCCTTTGCGGAACTGGTGGAGGTGGGGAGACCTTCCGGCGTTTCTGAATGGGCATATCATCTGCCATAGATCAGGAAACGTGACTAAAGAAGGGGTGGTTAATCATACCTCGTGGCTCTATGAAGAGTCCGGACCTTGCTTCGACGTGAGCCTTGAAATGGTCGACCCAAAAATCGACCAGCTCCTTCGCTTGCACTGGAGAAGGTCAATTCTCTGAGATCCCGGCAGTATTTTTCAAGGCTTACCGCTACCAGGAGCGTCCCAAAGCAGGCTGTGGATCAACCCAACTTGGTTCCTTTCGAATCTCTTGAGATCCAAACCGCAACGAATGGCGTTTTGATTTTCCAGGTAACGTGCGCGAGCAACCTTTTGACGGGTAAAACAAGCGAGGAAAGCAAGTCAAATTGAATGCTCACCTTGAGTTCCTCATCTGTAAGTTCTATCCTGGCATCAACTAGAGGCCTCGGACGTTTAGCCTTCTTTGGAGTGGTTTCTACATTGTCGGGTTGGATTTCCCTCGCATCTTCTTGCTCAGGCTGAGCCTGGGGAGAATGGGGAGGGCGCGCAATAGACTCGGACTCGACTGAATTTACTGTAACAGGGAGGAGAATCAGAGAAATTCCAACCGCAAAAGTATGTAGCTTTGAGTTTGGCCAGGAAACACCATGCGCTTACCGGATTCAGCGAGCACATCCTGGGCTGAGGCGGTCGAGATAAGTTATAAGATGAACTGAGGGCAAGATCGGAATGTGAAGCTCACGTCCCGGATCCTGTGGGGCATTGATGGGTTCCTCGAGATCCGCTATTCCGTAACCCAAATCTTCCATCTCGAAATTCATATAAATGGGCGGCTCATTGGCCTGTAAATCTTGTCTTGTCATCGTCAGCCTTAATCGACGATCACGGAGAAAGAAATACTCTGGAGCTTCCTTGAACGGGCTTCCTCCCCATCCTTCTCCAAGCTCTCTGACGAGATCATCCCCAACTCCCTCCCCGATGTCCAACCCGTCAAACGTGTCATCGAACCCAAAACCTCCAATCTGTGAGGATGAAAAAGTTGTTGCACCACTTCCTCCAAAGGATGCATCGAAGGAGTTCCCGAGGAGGAACTCGTGGTTCTCGGGGAGTGTATGCGCACTTGCGCGGGCAACTTCCGAGCCTGTAACTGATGTCTTCGCTTTTCCTTTCGCTTTCTTGTCTTTGGGGTTGTAGTCGCCGTCGTCGTCATCGCCAGCATCATTGTCGCCTATGCATCAGTGGTGAATAATGTTAATAGGCATTCGGCATTACCCTGCGTGCACGACATACCTCCAAGGTTCAAGTATTCATCCCAGTTCTGGTGGGGGGTTAGTCGAGGTTCTTCAAGAACCAAGCAGTGCATTACCTACCATTACCATAGCATCAAAGTCCATCGAGAAAGCCGCTCCTGGGTCCACTCGTAGCGTTACCGTAGACGATCTACGAGTGCCATGTAGCAAGAAGGGTCACACAAAAGGAACGAAGACAAACTTTACACTTGGCTGCGCCATTTGAAGTTGACCCTCTGACGCGGTCATCGACCGAAGTTGGTTTTCAACTCGTTTCAGGGCATTGAAGCATGATGTTACGTCTGAGAAAAATATTTCTTGTTTAACTTGCTAGCTGTCAGCAAGGGTTCTCGGTACTATGAATTATCCGTTACCCTTGTATACACTGAGCAAACGCAAAGTGAGGTGACGCGAGAAGATGGTTTCTGGCAGATTACACACCGGGCAGCACCGACCAGCAGATTGGAGGAGAGGCGGAGAGCCAGGGGCTCCGTTGGTGTAGCGATCAGTCCACATAGCTGGGAGATGTCAGCGGTCATCACAGAGCGTTTAGGGAGTTTCTTAAAGGCGGATTTAGACCCAAGTGTAGCGGCAAGCCTGCGCATATACCCATCAGTTCGTCATGGGTTCGTCGAAAGACACAAGCGCAGGGGCTATCTACCACAAAAGACCAAACCCGCTGTCTCTCTTCGACAGCAGGTCCGAAGAAAAAAACATCGTGGCTCTAGAGTGCAGGGATGGGTTTCAGCGTGTAGGACGAAGCTTATCGCGACGTACAGGTTTCAAGGATGTTGAGGGACCGTCAAACAGCAGCAGAGAACACGAGGATGGGGTGAAGAAAAGACAGAGGCGGCTTACGGGAGGCACACCTTATGTGTGGTCGCGGAGTCGTCCGGAGTGATTCGAAAGCATCCTATGATGAACGAACTTGGACAGAAGCACGAAAGCTAAGAGCGAAGCTATCACCATACGCACGGACCTCAATTGCACCCAAATGTGATATATTGATTCAATATTGCTGTTCATCGAGTCATTCATACCCTCATCCACCGCCCTCCATCAGGTCCAAGAAGTCTGGCAAACAGCTCATCACGATCGCCAACCCAATGGAATTTGTCCTCTCTTTCTTTCCCGTCCACTGACTCTGCGGAAACCCACGTAACCGTGATGCCTTTGATGAGGCCAGATTTCTTCACGCCACGCATTCGATCACGGGATATGATCAGTGTAGCACGACTCGCTGTGATGGGGGTGAAAGAGAGGGTGGTGGCAGTTAACGTGATCAAACCAGGGGAGGAAGCGTATTGTGCCATGAATACTGATCAAAGGCCCTGAGCACGTTATCGAGCATACATAATGAACGGCAACTTACCCTGCGCTTGCTCAGTCGCTGAATGGGAAACAGATGTCTCTCCGGAGGTCTCGTCGCGTGCGGCCTAAAAATATTTGAACCAACTTGGGGACGATGATAACAGGTACATACACGATTCGACAATAGTTGCCTGCTTTCCCCTACGAATGATTTGCCATGAGCGAGTCGTTCGCTCCACTTCCTCCAGTCAACACCATCACGCTCAGATGGTCGAACCTCAGGAGATGTAGCATCTGATGCAGATGCGAGGGAATCTGTAGAGGCGCCGAATGCGTGATGCGACTGGTTTGCGCGACGTAAAGCCATTCCAACGTCCTGTCCGGTTGAAATACGCTTAGCTATCAGCTCAATGGCATAGTCAGCATCCGTTGGGGCATCACTAAACAGGAGTGGCATCCTGGAAAGCAGACATGAAGATGCGGAAGCTTCGGAGACAGTTGTACTTGCCGTGCTCTGTCTTCGCGGGGAAGAGCAGCGATAACGGGGGGAACATGCCAGAATAGCATGCCTCCAAACCAGTAAACGAATTTGGCAACATACCGCGCCGGGAAGGTGAGAGTGCAGAAGCAAACTAATGATAGAAACTGTAGAAGCAATCAGTAAGGTGGGGGAACAAATGATGAGTACTTACCATCGCATAACGACGGGACACATGTGGACGACGCCAAGTGTAGATACTGGACCCCGTATCACGTCAAACATTGCTCTCCTCCTCAACTGGGAACGTACTTTTTGATCCTCTCGTGCAAATCGGCCACGATCTCCAAGAGATGCAACAAATCGCGTTTCAAATCCTCCTCGTCGCGAGGTTCTACGATAACCGTGGATGGGTCTGCGGTGTCGGCAGACCTCTCAGGGCGTTTGCCATTGGTTGCACCCTTCACCGCATCTTTTACCTTCTCTTTTACCCCCAATTTATATAGCTTAAAAAGCTTCCACATCTCGACGGGTCCGAGTGTCGTAACGGAGAGGCGTTGTTGGATTATCTCTCCAAACTTGAGTGCGTGCGCAGTTTCCTGACGCCGTTGCTGTAGCCCTTGCAGGGTGGGGTAAGGCCATAAACGGTGTTGGAGAAGACCAAACAAAATGCGGAAAACGAGAGCAGGAAGAAGCAAGTCAAAAAACCATAGAACCCAAAATGCCTTGAAACATGTAAGAGCAGTGGAAATGAAAAATTGAATCGAACTCACTAAACAATACTTTAAACTACGCTGGTTGTCTCTCCATAGAGCCAAATGTACCAAATCCAAAAGAAATGCCTCGTATGGCGGAACTATAGTCAAATAGAGTCGCTGGCCAGTTAATCTCAGACGCTGAAGAGTAAACGTCGATGGGACGCGCGTGGCTGATGGCAGGTAGGGTAAAAGGTAGTTCTGCAGAGTTTGGAAGTTCAGAAATGGGTGAAACATCTTCACCCAGTGACTTACATAGGCAATCAATTCGGAGAATGAGGGATTAGCGGGAAGGGAAGGTGCTGTCTCAGTTGAATGTCCCAAACTCTCCCCCTCATTGGTCTCCGCTGATTCCACCTGTCCAGAATCGGTGGGTCCCCGAGGTAGCCTAATTTCTGTGACATACTAGGTGGGTGAGCGAGCGAAAGCGGGGATGTGAGCGTAGCACTCACAGCAGAGAAGAGTGACGTGAATCGTTCAACCTCTTCTTCTTCGTACAGGTGCCGTAGTTGAGCCTCCGTCATATCCTGAGGATCCTGCTCGGGGGGACTCGGAGGCGTGTTTGTTCTGCGGTCATGTTCAGTGTCAGCTGGGTTTAGTGTATGGCGGTGGTGGAGGGGTGTATAAGGGGTATAAGGGAGACGCCGCTCGGGCTCTGACATGGCTCTGGTCGGTGGTGGGTGCATTACACGTTGTTAGTTGCGGCAGCTGCCAAAGCCTGCCATTGCTTTGTTGTCATGGGGCACGCGGCTTGGGTGGGAGGTGCTGATGTAAGCGTGCCCCCGGGGCACAGTGGCTGTGCGATGGACCTGTTGAGTGGTGGAGGTGGATGGGGGAGGCAATGAGCGATAGATGGAGTCGTTTCGACGTCGGGGAAACGAATGGAACGAGCGGGAGGTGCCTGGGCATGTAAGCGAGCCAGGATGCGGGAAAGGGGACCGACGAGAGCGCTCGGACTTACCGGGCTCGAGTTACCGTGCCCCATGGCTGGATTTTCATCCAGTTTTGCATGGGGCACGCTGGAAGGGGCGGGAAATTTTCCCATCCGCGAAAATCATCGTGCCCCATGACAAACTAAACCCAGTCAGTCTGTCATGGGGCACGCTCGGCTACGGTGGGTGCCTCAGCAGCGATGTAGAGTGACGAAATAAATACGTACGGAAGGGGGGACTTACCATATCGAGGAAAAAGCGCGTTGCGCTCCCGGAGGACCCTGAACCGAGTGCAAATGACCTTGGAGATGGGTGTTAGAGCTGGGGAGGAATTTAATTCGATTTTTTCGACATTTTTGATACAGAGCTCGGTCTGAAAATAATCAGAGGAGGTGCAGGGATGTCA
>JBBPRG010000090.1:0-23893 GCA_038092895.1 Chalciporus pseudorubinellus | reverse complement strand
GTAGGAAGGCCAGGCAACATTGAACATGCCACCTAACATCCCCTCATTTGATGCTGCCAACAAGGCACTGTTTCTACACCCGGCACGCAAAGCACAGGCACAGGCACAGGCCGCTGCTCCTCCAAACCCTGCATCCGATATCAACTCGCTCACATCAGTCCTTCTCCTTCAGATGCTTGCCAATCTTTCGTCTACTGGAACTTGTAGCCCATCCACCACTATCAGTACCACAGTTCCAACAGTTCCAGCTCCAACAACACCTGTTCGCCATGTTCCAGAAAAATCATCCTTGCCTCCAGTTCCATCCCCTTCCCAGCTCATGCAGTTTCTCAGATATGCTGAGACAGAGCTCCATGTTGAGAATGCCACCGTATATGAACGGAGGCTTGCGGAACAGCATATTGGCCCTGACATCCTTCCTGAAATCGAAGACAAGATTCTTGTGGCAGAGATTGGGATTCCAGCTGGCGATATAGTCCGCCTGAAAAAGGGTTCTATCACCTGGTGGAACGGTCCCGATGCAAAGCATAAGCGTAGTGACACTAACAAGAGCTTGGTTAGCCAATCAAGGTCACCTACTCGTCAACCCCAGAAAAGAGTCGCTTACAAGAAGACCTTCCATACTGGTGGTGGCCAATGCTTTACTGGACCTCCAATGACCGCTGGAGATGGGGATGACGATGATCTTTGGTACCAGTCGACGGACCATGGTGCCTGACTCCCTGTCCCAAGAGGATATATTGTTTGTGAGGATGGCAATGACGATGTTTCAGATGCATAGTTTCTTTTGTACTTGATCAATCTCTATACCATTTTACAATTGGAATATATGGTCTTTCACAATTGGAACATAGTGATCTTGGATTCGATGCAAAGTATTGGCGGACATCTACGAAGCTCTACAATGAAAGTACAAGGTTTTTTCCCCACTATACAATGAAACCTGACGCCCGGAAATATCCTATCAGGGGTAATGTTCTGACAAGCACACACAATTGTGGTCATTGAGAAGTCATCAGGATAGCGCCGAAAGTATGCCTTGATCGCTGAGAAAGCTTGTTCAATCAGATTGTAATTGGGAGAGTATGGGGGGAGGAAAATAAGCTTGCAGACTAGCAGGAGTTAGTATGTGAGGAACAACGGATTGACGACATATGATGCATGTCTTTGATAAGCACGCGGACTTCCTCAGTCTTGTGGATGCGACAGTTGTCCATGACAATGACGCTGTGGGGACCGGGATATGGGTTGGTGAAAGGAATCTGTACCGAAGATAAATCAGTGCAGCGCGTGTGAGATGATAAAGAAATATCACATGTTCCTCTAAAAATCTCAAGAAGCATTGGCTGTTGACTGGCCCTTCAATGATGTCGTATGCAATGATACCATCAAGAGTGATATTGGGAAGAATGGAAAACCTCGTTCTGCGAACAAAGCATCTCTTTACACAACTGCGAACCCCTCTCGCTGACCATCCATGTTGGCGGCTGGACGTCCGTTTATCCTTGGTAGCCTCATCAATGAAAACGAGCATGTTTGCATCTGGCACATCTGCGGCAATACAGTTCATGTAGATCACGCACGTCTCTTCATTTCGCTCTGCAGCTGAAGAGGAAACAATCTTCCAGGTAATCCCAAGATGTTGGAGTGTTTGAAGAAGATTTGAAAGTGCGACAACTTTATGACACTTGGTCCAAAGTTCGCGCTGAAGCTCATCAAGGTAGATGGTGTTGCGATGCTGAATGATGGTGGAGATGAAAGCAATGTCAGCTGAAGTGAGGAGTCAATGGCGCCTGGTCAAGCAAGAGTATCTGCTTGGGTTGGTGATGATGCCATATTTCGAGTACAAAGAGAGTGTCCTGTAAGCAAGAGATTTCTTGATGCCTAATATGTTACAGATATCCTGGACGCTATGGTTGTCAGCATATAATGTCAGGATTTGGGCTTTGACGCTGGAAGGCACAACACGGTAGAGCTCTGGCATGGATGTGGTGCAGAACAAACAGTGACGCTTACTCGGCTGCACAGGCATTCACTCAGCTGCACCTGGAGTCCTTGCCTGGCTGTCTGCGAGGCACAACTTTCAAATTTTGTTTTCCACAGAGAATTGCAAAGCGCTATAAGTACGCTTTTTTGTACACTTTCACTACACCTACACAACACACTTTTCCACACTTGAGACTACACTTTTACTGCACATTTTTGTACACTTTCAATAGACTCAATACCTAGCACCTTTCAGTACACTTTTAGTACACTTTTTTTGTACAGTTTAGCTACACTTAATGCCAACACACTTCTAACTACACTTTTACTACGCTTTTTTGTACACTTTTGCTACACCTTTTTCCTAGACAATTTCAGCAAGTATAACATGATACCTATGAGTTGTCATAATTACTATGAATTATCATAAAATGTCACTAATTATCAAGATTATCAAGAAATATAAGAAATATCATCTAATACATATCCTGGGGGGGTCAAATATATGTCACAAATATCAACAAATCTGAAAAATACAAGAAATTCTATGAAATTTTAACAAATATGTCACTTTTTCTGAAAATTGTGTCAATTATCAGGGGGAGGTTTTCCCTGATGCTATACATGGTTCCAAGGTCATCTTCTTTATTGGTGAGATTGGGTGATCCCATCTAGAGATCACGATCCTCCTTCTGAAATCTAATGTTGCCTCACTGGATATTGGCTTCAATTTCCTGGTCAATCTCCATACACATTGTCCAGATGTATGTTTGGTTGAGGTATCCGAGCAGAACATTGAGGAACAGGAAGGATGGGTCATTTTACTAGGGGATTATTGGGAATATTGTGTCTACCCATGTCCCTAGCAGAAGGAGTAGATTGGTTGAGACGATGGATAGGAGGTTGTCTTGGGAATGAAGGTTGTGGAGGTTGGAAATCATGGTCAGGTGTAGGTGGATGATCCTCAGGTTCATCATCTTGGAAAGGATGAGGTAAGGGTGAAGGTGATGGTTGCTGATCATTGCCATCAGGATCTGGATTGGGAGGTAGGCCTGATAGGTGAAAGTCATCTAGAGGAGAGTTTAGAATCTTGTCTGGAGGTTCATCCTGGGAGTGGTCATCATTGTCTTGAGGTGGAATAGGGGCAAGTTTGTCTTTATCCTTTCCAGGACAGTGGGGAAATGTTGATTTATCGAATATGGCAGTAGAGGATATGATAATGCATTGTCAAGTGGGTGACCAGAAGCGGTAGCCTTTGATACCAATCTGATAACCAATAAAGGTCATCTCCTCTGACTTGGGAGCAAGCTTATTAGCTCTAAGTTCATCAGGGATGAGAACGTATGCACAACAGCCAAATATCTTGAAGTAAGATATATCAGGCTTCTCCTTTGTGAAGATCTCAATGGAAGTCTTCCAGTCATGTCTTTGCATGGGTTGACGATTATAAATGTGGAGTGAGGTCTCAATGGCATGTTGCCAGAAGACTTTGGCAAGACATGAATGATGGCGAATAGCTTCAGCTTTCTCTGGAATGGTGTGGTTGAATCATTCAGCACAACCGTTTTGCTGTGGAGTGTGGGGTACAGAGGTCTGGTGTTCAATTTCTCAAGACTTGAGAAACACTTGAAAATCAGCAGATATGTATTCTCCTTCTTGGTCTGAACGTAGAGAGACAACTCCAGTCTGGAGTTTAGCTCAAGCAATCATCTGATTTGCGGCGCAAAAATGCAAGCTGCGCAAAGGCAAACTTATTGTCAATGAAGGTTACAAAGTATTTATTGCAGTTAAGAGATTCTTGTGGCATCTTGACAACATCTGTGTGGATGAGAGTGAGAACATCTTTTGTGTTTAGTGGAAGGAGGGTAAGGGTATTCATGCATCTTCCTGAGTGCACATCCTTGCCAAACAGGAATAGAGCTGGTAGGAATTCATAACTGGGGAAGTCCTTTGGTATGAGAGTGAACATGGCATAGGGCGTTCTTGGCCAGATGCCCAAAGTGTTGGTGCCATAAGTCATAAGAGTCAATTACTTGCAAGGACTTGATTTCTGCTTCTGGAGTGGTTATGGTAAACTGAAACCAGTGCAGGATACTGCTTGGTTCTAAAGCAGTGGCCTGTATAACCAAGCATTCTTGTTTGTCCCAGATCTTGGTCTCTTTTGTGATTTCACATTTGAAATCACAGATCATCAGTCTTGGTACAGACAAAAGATGATTAGCAGCTTTAGGAGCATACCAGACTTCTTGTAGAATGAAGTGAGGCATGACCTTGTTTTTACCATCAATCTGTTGAATGATAATGGTCCCAGGACCAGTCACTTTGCCATCTGCAATCATAGTGATGTGAGTTTGGTTCTCTAAGGAGACAACACATAGTTGTGCTCTTGAGTACCAGTCATATTCACAGTGATAGTCTGCAGTTGCTAGATAGTCCTCCTCTGTGAGCTCATAGAAAGCATCAATGGGTACTCTATCTGTGCCAGATAAGCCATGTTTCCAAGTACCATCAGCATATCTGTTCATGTTTCCAAAGTAAGATTCCTTCTTTTTTTTGTGCTGTGCTCTCTTTTTTTAGAAGGTTGACTGCACCTTTGGCTGCAAGTCTGTTTAGGGGAAGAAGCCAGTGTGAAAGGAATGAGTAGTAGGAGTGGGGGCAATGTTCATACCTGTGTCGCTCTCACTAGAGAGGTGCCATTCAGGTTCTGCAATATCGCTAGAAATATCATCATCATCATCATCTGCAACAGCCATTTCACCAGCTTCATCGGCCAATTCCATGATATGCTCATGTGTGAGCAAGGGTTCATTCTATCTGATGACGAGATTGGCCCTCTATTTTGTAAATATTGAATAACAAGAGGGTTCTCTTTGCCCATGAAGTGGACATTGGGAATGGTGTCCTTGTTAATCACAATGTATTCTGTTCCATCAAGGGAGTAGATGAACATGTTGTCATTACCATCAAGCATATGAGCATGGCCTTTGCCCTTGTTCTGAGGACATCACTGGTTATTCCTGGCATCAGGATTGGCTGGGCCAGGGGAGGATTCATCAAGGTTGGGACAGAGAAGATGATAAAAAGGGTAAATGTAGAAGCGAAAAGTAACATCATCACCTCCTCTTTCAAAGTGGTTTCTTGCAGTCTTCTCATAAGATTTAAAGCCAGTACTGTCAGGAAATACCTGTCAATTTCTCCCTTCTTCATGAAGAACAACTGTTCTGTATAGGGTTTTGTCGATCAAAGATGAGGTACCTGGCAGAAGACTGGTGCTGTTGATTCTGATTCTGACAGGTCCAGTTTCCTGAAGGTGCTCTCCTGAGCTGGACTGAGGGAAAGATATGACCCCATGGATTCTGAATTGGGAGAGCAGTGGAGAGGGTGTGACAAATGGTGTGCCTTGCTGTGAGTGGATGAGTGGAGAAGGAGGATGGACTAGTGACGATGAGTCAAAAGGCCAGATAGAGGGATGAGAGTGCACTAGAAAGTCTTCTGGAGCGGTAGGCTCAACAGAAAGACAATATAGGAGAGATGGATTCTCAAATCTGCATATGGGGCAGAGTTCTCCTTCTTCAAGGATGTGGAAGTTGCAGCATTGGCAAACTCGACCATTGGTTGCCCAGGGTCTTTCAAGGGAAGTAGGTTGCCTAAGAGGGAACTGAGTGCAGAGGTTGTGAATCAAGTGAGGATTTGAGGTGTAGGGCCTCAAGTTGGGATGAGGAAAGGGACAAGGAGGAGGACATAGAGGACAAGGACAAGGAGTATAAGTTGGAATGGTGGAGTACCTACTTTGGATGGGTGCACTCTGGGTTTGAATAAATGTCTCAGAAGGACTAGTAGTCATTTGAGCCTGAATATGCAAAATTCATATATGACAAGTGGGTCCCCAGGTCAGCTCAATGTCATCCAAGTAGAAGTCATGAAATAAAAGAATCAATGACATGCCAATGCAGACCAATGTCAAAGTGAAGTGTTCAAAGACAATCATCACAATGATAGTGATAAGCCACACAAGACCAAAAGCCATCTCGTCTTCCCAGAGCCAGGCAGGGAAAGACATTGTATAGACAGTCTTTCACAGAGCCTTGACAAGGCTCATAACCTATAGAAATAATATGGTGTGGGGTCATGTAGTCCTATGGCAGTCAGCAACAAAGTAGGCAAGAGGATCAGTGGGAGTACTCACTGATATGGGAGACAGAAGAGTGACTAAGGAGTGCTGAGAGGCTAGCACAAGTGTGGGAGCTCAGGTGAGGTGAGAGCTTAGAGTGATAGATCTAAGTGGATGACCTTTTATATGTAAAATACATGGTCTGTGCACTACAAAATCTGTGTGCATATAGCACCCATGTATGATAGCTAGCCAATAGCAGTAAGTGCTATTCCTAAGTGTGTAAGCATAGTACTCATGTCATGAGTGACATGGGAGTTGTAAGTAATAGAAGTATCCTGATTGGATGGTACCAATAGGATTGTCATGGAACCTATTCAGGTGTCATGGAACCTGTAAAGGTGTCATTACTTTGACACCAATAAGAGTGTACAAAAAGTGTAGTAAAAGTGTAGTCAAGAGTATGGGAAAGTCTATTGGACTATAGTATAGTCAAAGTATACACAAAAGTGTACTGAAGGTGCTAGGTAAGACGCTCCTTTACCAGCAATCATCATCACCAAAGGCTGAGACCCCAGTTATCCTGGCAGCAAGACAGCGTACCCTACTTATCCACAGCAGTAATAGTCATAGAACCACCCTCATATTTTATATTTCTTGCTCAGATGCCTCACAACCCACATCTTCCTATATAATTTCATGGGAGAGCCCCAGACAACCAGTGACACCAATGTCCCAGGCACCTGCCAACTCCTCCCAATTCAAGGCTGCGAACATCACCAACCCCTGTAACCCATCAAAGTGTGGAAAAGGAGAGTTTATCTTCATAGGCAAATTGTTTGATGAGGTTGCAAAATCCATTAGCAACACTGTGCACCTCAGGAACCTGAGAAGCTTGAAAGACACCCGAATTACGCTTGAACAACATGGCCACTGCTCCCTGGAAGGTGGAGACACCCTTCAGTCAGCCTCGAGAGCTCTTCTGGAGTTCTCCACTTCCGCCCTGATACTCACTGCCCTTCATTTTGAATTGCTCTTCTCTCTCGTCTGCATCATAGAAAATGCCATCCAATCAGCCAAGTCAACCCCCCCGACATCCCTCAACAACCAGCTTACCAGACTCAAAAACATAGTCCAGGATCACAAGTCCAAAGCAGTTATGTTCACCAGCCTGGTTGACGAACTGCACACAGCTGTTGAGTCTGCCACCACAAATTTCAAAGAGACTGTCAACCAAACCATCGCCACACTCCAGGACTCCTCCCCCAACCATCAACCTTGGGCCAAAGGACAGCTCAAATCATATGCAAACGCTGTCGCCTATGGAGCACACATGAAGCATGCTGAAGTCCTTGCAAGGAGCAAGGCGGCCACCAGACAAGTAGTCGTAACAAGCACCAACTTCATGCTACATGAGATGTTGCTGAAGAAACTAATCTCCAAAGCAAACTTGGCCATAGACCTAGCCAAGGAAAAGAAAGCCACCACCTCGGATGGCATGCTCTTCGTAAGCATCCAGGCACTGAAGAACAGAACACTTCACTTCAAAGTGAACTCCCCAAAAACTACACCAGACCAGACAATGTCTTTTGCTCCACCCATCTCGCAGACTTATTCATCTGTTGTGACATCAACCCAGAGCTCTGCCCCACTGACACCAACCACCTCCCTGTCATCAGCGAAGATCGACCTGTCCCCAGAACTCACCAATCCCCCTGCCAGAAGGAACTACCATGCAACAGACTGGAGCAAATTCAAGGACATGCTCGAAACCCACCTAGGGCTACTCTCAAACCCCACAGAAATCGTTGAGATAGACTCCATGAAGGTGAGACTCAGTGACTTGGTCAGCGCTATCTAGGAAATGATAGAAAAGGTGATCCCCATCACTAAATTAAAAAGCAGTGGTGCTCAATGAGGAAAAGACGGCAATGAATAAACTCACTCGCCAATCTTTCAACAAATGCCAACAAAGAAATCACCCAATACATGCATAATACCAGGGCACATGCTCTCTATTCTCTCAACACATTCAGGCAGCGAAGGAAACACATTGGGTTGAGTATCTAGAGGAGATTGACAACAACAACATCTGAAATGTCCACAAATACTTAGTCAATGAGCCATCAGACCACTTCATCCCCTGCATTCCCAACCTCTGCCCTGATCCACAAACCACACCCCCAGACAATCAGACCGATGAATCCAAGAGAAAGATTCTATACAATACCCTTTTCCAACTCGAACCCAACTCTGCCCCATCATACAAAGTGGCTGAGTACCCACCTCCTGCTTACCCCTTCCACTACATTACCAATGATCAGATCATGCAAGTAATCAAAAAGCTCTCTTCCTACAAAGCCCTGAGACCAAACAGAATAGGCAACTGCATTTTCACCAACTGCGCCAACATCCTCGTTGCCCACCTAGGGCCCATATTTAGATCCACTTTCACCCTTCAGTACTACCCCGAGGAGTGGAAGATATCTTTCACAGTGATGATCTACAAACCAGAATGGCCTGATTATTCTGCAGCCAAGGCATATCGTCCCATTGTGCTACTGGACACAGCAGCCAAAGTGTTGTCATTGTGCATTGCTGATGACCTGATCTTCTTGGCCGAGAAGTATTCACTTCCCCCCCCACTCATTATGGAAGAAGACCAGGTCACTCAACCACAGACTCCCTTCTTGCTCTCACAAAATTCTGTTATGACTCCTGGGCCCATAGCACTGACAAATACATTTCAGTCCTCCTTTTAGACATCAAGGCAGCATTTCCAAGTGTGGTAGTCCTGATCCTGCTCCATGAGCTCCACAAGAAAGGAATCCTGGAGGAGTATGTATCATGGTACAAAAGATGGCTGCAGAACCATAAAACTGTTCTTATTTTTGACAATTTCATCTCCTCTCCCTTCCATATCTCTATGAGCCTAGATCAGGGCTGTCCACTCTCACCTATCATATTTCCATTCTATAATGCAAGTTTAATTGGTGCTGCCAAAGGAGCTCAGGATCAAATGATTCTGGGCTTCATCGACGACACTGCGCTCGCAGCAAGAGAAGGATTGTTCGAGGAATCAAACAAGAAGCTAAGAGACATGATGGAAAGCAAGGAGGAAGCTCTGGAATGAAGCAAAGAACATTTCTGCCAATTCAAATTAGACAAAACTGCGCTCATCAAGGTCTTACAACGACACGAATTGGGCCCCAATGAGGGAACATTAATCCCAATCACTTGTCCACCCATCACTATCCAAGGCCATCAAATCCAACCCTTAGCTTCACACAAATTCCTGGGCGACATCATCAATCAAGAACTTAGATTTAAAGAACACACCACCTACACCACAGCAAAAGGAACAAAGTATATATTAGCATGTGGAAGAATAATGAAGACAACAAAGGGAGTACAAGGAAAAATAATGAAGAAGCTATACAAGGGTGTCACTGTCCTGAAGATGCTGTACACAGTGGAGGTATGGGCACTGGCATATGGGTAACCAATCAACCCATTGATCTTGTTTTTCAAAGCAGAAGATCCGTAGGAACTTTCCAACTTCTTTATTTACAATTTCAGATTGCCCGTCCGTTTGCGGGTGAAAGGCAGTGCTAAGCTTGGTCTTAATGCCAAGTGCCCTGTTAATCTCTCTAGCGACTTGCACTGCGAATTGTGGACCTCGGTCCGAAGTGATAGATAGGGGAAGTCCATGATGTTTCCAGACATTGGACAAGAATAGCTTAGATGTGTCGAGCGCGGATATGTCCTTAGTACATGGGACAAGATCAACTTCCTTGGAGAAACGATCGACAACCGTGAGAATGGTCTCGTAATCGTGGGAGACTGGCAGATCTGTGATGAAGTCTGCTGTGATATCCTGCCAGGGTCCTCCAGGGACTGGTAAGGGAATTAGTTTACCCAGTGGTGCTTGATTGGTTCCTTTAAACTGTTGGCATGTGTTGCACCAAGCAACGTATTCTTTACATAAAGTGGCTAAACCTGGCCACGTGTAGTTGCGCCAAACAAGTTTGAGCATCTTTTCATAACCCGGATGTCCAGCAACCGGTGTGTCGTGGTGCAAATGTAAGTCCTCCATGCGAAGGTTATCTTCTTCGGGAATGTAGACCTGTGTTTCTTGGTCATGGTAGAGACCTCCTTCGTCTTGTACAAACTTGCTTGATAAACTTGTTATTTCTGTCTCTGTGAGACATCGTGATGCTATTAGTATTTTTTTGTTTAATTGAGCCCCTTCATCGTTCAAAGCAACTGTGTGAATGTTCTCCGGAGAAATGACTAATACTCCTTTATTGTCATTTTCAACTCCAATTTAATGATCCTCTCTTCATGAGAGAGCATTGGCTTTTCCCATGGATGTGCCTGGCTTGTGTTTCCAAACACAGTTGAACCTAGATAGATATTGCGCCCAGCGTGCTTGTCTGCGATTGAGATCCTGTCTCGTCATGAACCATTGCAAATTTGCATGGTCGTTCCATATTTCAAATTGATGTCTAGCACCTTCTAAATAGTGACACCATTGCTCCAGTGCCTGGATGACTGAGAGCATTTCCTTGTCGGCGATAGGATAATTCCGTTCTGGCGGAGTCATGGAGTGAGAGGAAAAGGCAACAGGGTGCCAAACATTGTCCTTGAGGACAGAGAGGACAGCACCAGTTGCATAATCTGATGCGTCACACTCTAAACGGAATTGACAATCAGTGTCAGGGAATGCTAGAATGGGAGCCATGGTAAAGTGTGTCTTGAGTGTGTCGAAGGCTTCTTGGCACTTCTCATCCCATATGAAGGGTTGATCTTTCTTGGTTAGGTCATTCAGGGTACGCGCAACTTGGGCGTAGTCCTTGATGAACCTTTGATAGAAGTGTGCCAAGCCTAAGAAGCTTCTTACTCCTTTTACGTTCTTTGGTTCTGGCCATTCCAGAATGGCTTTGACTTTTGAGTCATCCATCTTTATTCCATCCTTTCCCACAATCATTCTGAGGAATTCTACTTCCGATACGCGGAAAGTACATTTTTCTGGCTTCATGAATAAATCATTTTCTTCTAGATGCCGCAGGACTTCTAGCATGATTTTGTCGTGTTCCTTGGAGTCGTCTGTCTTGGTGAATATCATTAGATCATCGATATATACAACGACAACACCGTTCATGTCAGTGAAAATATTGTTCATCAGGCTTGGAAGGTGGCGGGAGAATTACATAGCCCAAAGAACATGACCGTGGGTTCGTATGAGCCACGGAAGCAGACAAATGCTGCCTTCCATTCATCGCCTTCTTTGATGTAAACATTGTTGTAACCCCATCTCAGATCCATCTTGGTAAACAATTTAGCTCCTTTGAGCTTGTCTACGAGTTCACTGATCAATGGCAGTGGGTAGTTATTTTTGACCGTGTGTTCGTTGAGATAATGGTAATCCTGTACCATATGTTTACGCCCATCCTTTTTGGGAACAAAGAAGACCGGAGAAGTTTGTTCCGATTTGGAAGGCTTGATGTAGCCCTTCCATAACTGTTCATCTATGAAATCGGAAACTTCCTTCTGTTCATCCTTGCTTAGACAGATGATTCTTCCTTTTCTTGGCTTAAACGTGTCCTTTAGGTCAATAGCGTGATCCCATGGTTTGCATAGGGGCATCCGCTCTGATTCTCCTTTGGAGAAGACTTTCAGGTACTTGTGGTATTCCTTGGGAACCATTTCTTCAACAGTCTTTTCTTTCTTTTCTTTTGGAACTTCTGCATCTAGCGCATGAATAGCTGCATAGGCTGCATACTGTGAATCACGTTCTTGGTGATCGGGATCTTCAATCTCCAGATTTGGCTTGTCTTGGAGTTTACGACATGTACGTGGGCATCGTGTCATCTTGACAGTGCCTTCACTCCAGTTAATTTCCGGATTGTGGTTCTTTAATCATGAAAACCCGAGGATGAAGGTGTTCTTTCCTAGATCCATGACTTCGGCAGTGACCTTCTCACGATGTCCCTGGAATTCCAACACTAGCTTGGCTGAGTGTGTAATACTACCGGCAGAATTCTTGGTTCCATCAATATTATAGACCGGAATTTCATGCTGTAGTTTCATAAGAGGAACGTGGTGGTCTTTGACCCATTGGCAATCAATAAATATAGTGTTAGCGCTGCTATCAAGCAACGCTGTAATAGGAATAAACATTCGGCTGTTTTTGTGACATAGACGAATTGGAAGATTGATCTCTCTTTCCAAATTCAAATAGGAGAATTAAGCGGCTGTGTAACGTCCAGCCTGAGCCCGCTAGGGGACCCTCCTGACAGCAAAGATATATTTGAAAAAGAAATATTTTCATCTGTGTCATCCACAGGATTTTCTATTTTAAGACATGAGAAACGGGATCCTCGCACACACCCAGTATCGTGTGGAGGGGGAACTATTTTCCTGACTTGCGGGCGAGATCTTCTACGTCCTTAAAATAGGACCTTGCTTCTTTAAAACTCATGCTGGCGATCGACTTCTGCCAATCTCGACCCTTGCCTTTGTTGGTTTTCTTGTCTGATGTTTCTTCTTTCTTGGTGGTGCTTTTATCCTCTTCCCAGGAGGTGGCAGCTTCCTTATCAGCCACACGAACATTGCGTGATGCTCTTTTCTTAGAGCAGCTCCCTTTGTGGAACCTGCCGAGGAGTTTACACTCTCTGCAGGCCAGCTTCGGTTTTCAGCAATCACGTATGAAGTGATCACCGCCGCAGTTGAAACACTTGCCAGAGTCTTTCCGGTTCATGCCTTTCTTGCCCATGTTAACAGCATCAACGTCCATCACATTTGGATCTCGTGTCATGTGGCGTTGTGCCGTGCCTTGTTTGATGTAGCCAAGGAGTTGCTTTCATTCTCTGAGGCATCTGAGTTCTGTGACGAAATCATTAAAGCCGGTCTGTCGACCCTTGTCCATGATTATTCTGCTGACAAGTTCTTGGTCCGCATTCTTTTCGAGAAGTTCGATGTGACGAGCATCATTCCATCCATCTAAGATGTGATGGGTCTCAAACTTGGGTAAGAAAGCTTCCATCCACATGCTTCCTTGCTTAAGGTTTTCGATTTGTTTTCTGTGGTATTTTTGTTCATTTGACAACCGGAAATGATCCATCATCAAAACTTCGAACTCCGCCCATGAGAATGTCTTTCCATTTATGATTTGATTTTGAAGAGCATGTGAGAAATCCCCAGCATCGCCGCCCTTCATGCGGCTGAGGACTGCCTTCATGCCGGTCATACTGTAAAGTACGATGGCATTCTCCTCCCTCCAGGAGCGAGCGCACATTCACCACTCTTCAAACTTCTTCCCTTTGCTACCGTCGTATTCTCCTGGATCTTGTATGATTTTTGATAGTTTAGGTGGTCCTGCTGCAGTATGAGACGTAGTTGGTATTGACGCTATTTGGGTGTTGGCTTGGTCCAACTCTTGTTGTAGTCGGATAGCGTCATTTTGCATTTGTACATTTTGTGCGTACAAGGCATCCATGGAGTCTTATTGAGTTTCTAGGTAGAACCTCAAATGTGTGCGAAATCTACTAGAGCTTGATCTTGGGAGGTTAATAAGGCGGTCAAGGCCGCTGCAAGGTTGGTAGGTAAACCAGTTTGTTGTGACATTTTATTTTAAGAGTGGTAGCGAGAAGGTACTTGTAGATGGGCACGAGGACGTAGAACTATGCAGAATGCTTCTTTGTCGGGTATGATATGACCCGGTCTTGACCTCCCGATCTTTCTCTGGTATCGGGCAGGTTTCTTGATCGTCTTTACTTTCTTGGGTGCCGGTTCTGCTAAATCTGGTGACTCTTCTCTCTCTCTCTTTACAATCAGTATCCTCCTGCTGATTCCTTCTAACCCTTGTTTGAAATTAGTAGTAACGAACCCGGTGCACTGCAATGAGTTCTCCTTCTCGAACGACCCACGTGGTACGGGGGACGGTGAGCGAACGGGAAATGAAGGGAAGTCTTGTTGAGGAAGGGGGAGGGGGTCTTGGTCATTCGGGTCGAAGTCGCTGGGCGGTGCTTCGTAAATCTCTGATACCTGTTCTTCTTTGTAGGAGTGGTTGAGTCCCTGCCCTAAACTCCCTTCTAGCAAGAGGGCGTGGGCGACTGTTCAATAAGGGTCGTGGTTGACCTGGAACTCTCTCTCTGAGTCTGTTCCAAAGAAGAAGGATTTGGGTTCTAAGACCTCTAACCCTCTGACGAATCGAGAGAATGGTGAGAGAAGCCTTGTGGGAACTTCTTCACCTACTGAGACCTGGGTGCCTTGTACCTCAGCGTCTGGCTCTTCCTCTTTAACTGCTGGTACCGGAACTACTGAATCACTAGGATGTACAGCTGCACTTGCTACGTAAGGGTGGTCGAGGCTGTCCTCACCACAAGTTCTACCAGCTGTGAAGGAGCGAAGGGTAGCGTGAAAAGAGATGGGCACTATGCTACTTCTTTAGCGAGTTCCCCTTGGGCTTGGAAGACATGAAACGATGCACTTGTGGCTTGGAGGTGGTCGTCGAGCAAGGTGAAGTATATATAGTCTAGTTCAAGTGATGCAAACCAAAAACCAAAATGGTCAGCACCAGATGGAAGAATAAGAAGACTGAGGGAGAACAGTTGGTTAAGGCGAATAACCAAGTGAACTAGACTGGGGATGCCAGTCGAGCACCTTGGGGTTTATATACTCATATGTGTGTGTACATGTTTGTACACTAATCTATCTATAATAGTAAATACCCTCAACCCATGAGAGTGACAGCTTGGCCGTGCGAGGCTGTGGAGCGGTGATTAAAGGCATGAGGTGTACATGAGGTGCACAGCCTGTGTGGCAGATCAAATGGAAGAGAATTATAGTGGAAATGAAAAGAAGAGCATAGAGTTTCATATGTCTAAAGTGAAATGAAACATGCGCTGCATGTTGTGCATGAGTGAAGGAATGAAATGATAGAAACGAATGTGAAAGTAAAATGATTGTGTAATCATGTCACGTGACACGATAAGATAAGATAATGAGACTTAGCGAAAAGTTGAAGTCCTCGGTAAGTGCCACGGGCGTTAATCCTGTTACGGTCGTAACATACAGCACTCTGTCGAGGTGCTCCTTTGTAGGATTTGCTGACTGCCTTGCTAGTTGGGTACCCTTTTCCCTTACCATCCCGATTCCCGTTCTGACCCTTTACCAGTATTCTCTATTACCGTCTGTCCTATAAGTACTGGTAGTCTACAGGGATGTACTCCTCAGTTTGAATATCAACTTAGTTCACCTCCTGTTCTAAGTCCCTCCTCCTCTGAGTTCTCTTCGTCGAGTTCTCTGTCTCCCGGACACTCGCTCTGGACCTCCGACCCTCTGCTCGCTGTCTCTGTCTTTGACCTCATCTCTGTCCCCTACAAGGACCAGACTTACACAAGGGCGCGACACACAAGTCCTGCGCCGTTGTCCTCGTTGAGTAACCCAACTCCTTCGTTCTCCCTCGGATACGTTCTGTTCCCCTTTAACCCTTCGGACTTTGTTCCGGTACCATCGGACTTACTCCGGAAGGTCTGGACTTAACAGTGATATGGGTCAAATGAGGGCTTGCGAGCCTCTTGTATTCGGTACAGCAGCGTATAGCAATAATCATAATATAGGATTGCATGAATAATGGGACTAGTAGTGCGAGGGAAGCTGGGGGAATGCATCATAAAGAAAATGCCAGTACACGTTGGATGATCCAGCTAAAAGCATGTCCGAGTCATCATGGTAGCAGGCTAAAATTGCAGCGAAAAAAACAAGACATCTAATCTTTGTTGGCGTCATCTTCGTTCGAGTTGGGAACATCGGGCTTGCTAGTAGCACTGCTAGCATTCTTCTTAGCAGCCTTTACATCATTTGATCGTCTCTTATATTTCTAGACTCAAATGAGACACTTGGATGTGAACTAGACAAAATAATGATCTTACCTCAAACAAAGGATCCTTGCTGGCTTCGATAGCCAACCATGCAGCAGCGAACTCACCTCACTTGCCACCTCGGTGTTCTCTGCACCACTTCATAGCATAGAGGTTCTGAGCTGAGGTTGAATTTGCACTTGGCCACATGATTGAGTTGGGGTCCGCTTCTTTGCACTTCTTCCGAGTCTTCAATTTGGTTGTATTCGCAGTGCTTTCATTAGCACAGGATTCAGGCTGTTGTAGTGCAGCGCTTGTCATGGGAGTAGTGGGTTTATTGACGAGAATAGAGGTGGATGTTTGCTTAGTTTTCTCAGCCTCAATCGCATCCGTCAGTTGCTGTAATGGGTTTGGGAGCATGATAGACATCAACGAGGCTGCAGCGGTATGAGCTGGATCTCTGACAACTTCAAGAGTATCTTGTATTGCAAGTGCTGGGCAAATGGAAGTGACCATGGTATGCTGGACCATCTCGCGAGTCGTCTCATGAATTGCTGACTGAAGTGCCACAGCCGGGGGAGAGGTATGTGAAAGTCCCAGGTTTGATACTGCATGAGATTGGTGGGTGACCATGATGGGCTGCACAAATGCAGTTGACTTTGCTGACTCGAGAGTGGGAGGGATGTGCATGGTGCCAGTGATTGCAAGTCCATTAGCAGGCCTGGGTCCAGGAAGAGTCTTCTCAGTCTAAATGCATGATTAGCGACACATATATGCCATTCATAAAGACTTTACCAGTGGGTTCTTGTCAATCTTCTTCCACTTTGCAGATAGCATGTTTGCTTTGGATGACCTTCGCTTGCCAACAGTTGCTGACTGTGTAAGTGTCTCTTGGGTCTCTTGCTTGATGCATGAGTTGCTACTTGTATCCGCAGAGTCGTCTTGGGGATGGTTGGACCATTGGGAGTAGTACATACTCATGAAGGTGTCGGCCTTCCAATTATCTGAACAGTAGTGAAATATTGGGAATCTTGCAAACATCTTGCAATAGAAGTATTCCAGTGCTGGGTCAGTGCAACGGCCCCATGTAGTTGGTACAAGCCCGAACTTCAAGAGCGTCAGGGCCAGTGTGCATGAATACATGCGTATTGCAGCTTGTTCAGTCTTGCTGACCACATTCCCTTTCTTGTCCTCTAGAAATCCTACTGTCCCTGCATTGGGACCTCGAGTTGTCTGCAGGTATTCCCTGCCGTTCTTGTTGTCCTTTAGATAGTCGCTCTTGTTCCAATATACAATCACTGGAAATTGTTCTCGGCTGACAGATGGATAAGAATCCTTCTCTCATGCATCTTTAAGTAGAGTCATAAAAAACTCAGCGGCATCGGGTGCATGTGATGAAGCCAACTCAGATGAGACCTCTGAGGAAGATGAAGTGGTACTGGTTGTACAAGTCGACTCTGAAGATGAGAATGGTTTGATGTGATTGATGTGAATGCCCTTTGAGGAGGCAAGAAGCTGTTCGAAATGTTTACTGGGTATCATTAATAGGCTGCTATACTAGTAGTCTTGAAATAGA
Organism: Chalciporus pseudorubinellus; assembly: GCA_038092895.1. NCBI lineage: Eukaryota > Fungi > Basidiomycota > Agaricomycetes > Boletales > Boletaceae > Chalciporus > Chalciporus pseudorubinellus. The sequence goes on along the minus strand of JBBPRG010000090.1, from coordinate 6,354 downwards.
CTTACTCGCAAACAGATAGCTGTCCATTGAGGTTCGCAATTTCTTCTCGCAAGTACTTGTTCTCCTTTTTGATCTCAATCAGCTTTGCCGTGTGATCAGAGTCTTCCTGTGACTTATTCTCATCAGGTTGGCCGAGAGGGTGACTATATGCACTGTCAAACGAGCAGCCACAAGGATAGGAATGCGGAAATGATGGCTGAAAAGAAGGGAAAGAGCTCTATAATGACTTCAATGGGTTGATTAGTGTGAGCGCATAGTAAGCACTTACATAATTTCCGACAGTCCAATCATTTGATATCTGGTGTCCAAATTCCCATTTCCTGTCCTCCAGGCTGCTAGAATCATCATATCTGTGATCAGAGACTAGTTGATTGACCCTGGTGATTTCTCTATCATCTGAGAAATCTGATTATCTGCCGGAATCACACGTCCAAGTCAGTCTTGAAGGAATGTAACCTGGAGGCATAGAGAGTGTGAGACTTGGAGCTTTCATACTATTGAAACCAAATGCATCTGTGGAAGTGTGGGAAAGTATGCTATGCATATCTGTATTGTCTTGATAAATGTATTGCTGTAACTCCATATACCAGTCTCAAGATGTCATCGTTTATACTGCATGTCGTTCGGGGATAAGAGTTGGCTAGGTTCAGCATATAAGTGTCCAATGAGGATGCAAAATTTTCAGGATCGATGTCATCGTGGCTGGATGAAGGAATTGGAGGACCATCCAGCTTTATCATCACAGGGTAATAGATAGATCTGCCTTGTTTGTGACGACTGGGCAACCCACAATACAACTGACATCCATTCTTTCCGTGATGTTCAACAAGTCCATTAAGATATGCTAGACCTGGTCCATCGGAAGTTGCAACAGCAAGGAATATATTTGCTAGATAACGTGCATTGAGTGATGCATCTCAAATAGGAAGACCTTCTCACTGGATTGCGGTGACATGATGAAAGCCAGGGAATAGGAATGAATCAATGTTTTTTGGTTTGTTCAGCCCAGGAATAACGACACCCAGAAGAACCTATTCTTTTTTGTAACGGATTTCAGGTGAGCGATCAAAAACAACCCAAATCGATAACCAGCAGTCGGAGGCCTTGTGACGATAGAGTTGAGCACCATCGATGGAGAACATTAACATGATATCTTCAGGTTTGATGTTGCCCGTTCATACAGCCTCAATGTAGTCAGTACCATTGAAACGATCCTCGTATTTCATCTGAGCACCATTATTCTCGTGTAAGCGTTCGAATACTTGCTTCATGTACTCTTGCTGATAATGCATCTGCTTTGCAGCCTCAGGATTGTGGAACATTGCCTGGAGCTATGGGCCCAAGAGGATAGTGGAGAATTGCTTTCGGGGTGACTTGATCGTGCCTTCTGACTCTCAGAAGATGTCTTGATCCTAGTGGGGCTCTCCACACTCGGTACATCACTCGGAAGCTGCGAAAGGGCCTGTAAATCTGATGCACGAGTTGATACACATGTCGTGTACAACAGCTTCAACTCCAGTGAGGAGGGAAATCGATTCCTTGATATGGAAAAGTGTTGGGAAGTGTCGAGTGGGATTGAGTTCCATAAGGACCATCTGAGCTGTGTCGTAGTCTTGATCAGCATTAGGAAGGCTGAGATAGAGCTTGATGGCAGCTTTGAGAATCTCATGTCCATTGAATGAGATGCATTCAGATGGGGGATCGCACAGACATTTGATGGCATCTTCATCAAGACCAATGCCTTCGTCATCAAGTGACGCATTTTGCATCACAGCAATAAACTGGAGGGCAATGCGAAAATCGTCCATTTTGATGTTGGGATAGATTTCTTCAAGAAGAACTGTGTCATTGTCATCAAGATGAGATGGATTGGCTGGATGTGTGTTATTATCGCCAAGATCCTCATTGTCCTCATCAATTGACCCCAACAGTTGTTTCGTGACTGACAAACAATAACCCAGGTAATACCTACCTTGGATCTATTTTGTCTCGGATTCCAATCTTGATGAACATCATGGAGAGGACTCAGGGGGCGCATATCATTTTCATCAGCTGGCGGAGTAAGATGATTGGTCTCGTTTTCTGGGCTTGTGCTCTGAGCGCTTTGATGTCAGCACTGGCTGCCATGAGGTACTTCACTGAAGCTTCCCGTCATAGCTGTCTCAGCGAAGGGGGGATAGACAATCCTTCCAAGATTCAATATTGTTCATGCCAATGAAAGGCTGCCCGAGTAACTTCAGTTGGTACTCCTGAGCATTTTGTTGTACAATCACAAACATATTTCTTTCGGGTCATTTCTTTGGGCATAGAAGAGGGCAGGACAAGGTGGTGTGTATATTCCAATGAACTAAGACTATGAATATCAATAGGGAATCGTACTGGATCATACTACTACATGATTGGCTGAGGTGATACAATGATGTTTCGCTGCATTGCCTTTGTTTCATTTGCATCATTTCATTTGCAAGAATCCCGAAACAGAGAATGTGGTTTAAAACATACAGCCAATTTCTTGTCAAGTCACCACCAGGTACTACCAGACTCATTCCACTAAATTCGAGCCACTAACATCCTTGCTCTTGCTCGACCAGCCTCTTGGCACTTTTGACTGGGCTTGACAATCAAATGCGCACAGATTGGGCATTATCACTTTTCTGAAGAGTAGTCAGCAACTCGATTCGATCATAGTGACCCTGTTAGGGTGTCAGGCTACATAACATCATTATTGCTACCATATCAAAATATGACATTTTATCAGAAAAGTGAACCAGGCAGGGATTGAACCTGTGACTGCCAGAGTAGTACTGTGGTACTCTTCCAACTGAGCTACCAGCCCAATGCTGGGTCAACACTCAGATATCAATATGGCACAGCAACTGGTAAGATCAAGCTTGTAACCATTTTTGACACATTCCTGGTCAGTCCAGACTGGGTTTCCTACTTTCCGATCCGTTCCCAGCACTCGGGGCGCATTCTCCCCATTCCGGATGTCTGGAATAGCGCTGGAAACTCCGGAAATGCCTCTTGAGGCTGGAACGGCCTCGGAGAGATCCAGCAAGCAAACCCGGGAGATATCAGAAATGGCAGAGTTGGGAAATTCTCATAACTCAATGTCGTGCTAAGCCTGCCAGACAGGTGTAATTGATCTTATCCATCTCACATCCTGCTGCATTCAAAAATGAACATGTCTGTGCACACGATCTTCGACGAATACTGTTTTTCAGAATGGTACATGGCCGCCATGGAGCAGGTTCTATTTCCATGCAAAAATGAAGAGGAAATCAAAACATGGGAGGAAAAAGTATGTTGTCTGTTTGGTGAAGATGCTTCTGCGGTAAATAGAGGCATGTATGCAATCTGAGCTATGGTTGCTTATCAGAAATACAGGTCACCTTGGCTTTACAATATCTGGATCGGGCTGGAATCGATCATCGTAAACTTAGTGAGGATGAGAAAGCATTGATCGTATGTCAGAATCTCTGGCAGGAGCTATTAAACTATGCCCCACAGCCGGAGGAGGGTCTGGATATGGCACATAGATTGATGGGAGTGAATGTGAGTGGCCGTTTTTATATTTATATACTTCTGCGATCCGGTCCTAGTTGATGAGAATGATGCTTGGTTCTGCATCACAGCACGTCGTGAGGAAAAGCCTGTTCGTGATGGATACAGGCAGTCATATGTCAGAAGACGAACTCAAGCTGAACCCTGAACCAGAAAAGACAGGTTGAAGTGTGCCCAACAGGCCTTGAGGATATTCCGAAATGTTGCCAGACATTCATGCGACAGCCTCAGAATGGACGGCATCCTTGAAAATGTTCTTACAAGAACTATGTGAGGTTGGCTGTCATTCTCATTGCCATCTAAATTCTTCACATTCCCCCAATGATTCCATTTCTTCCAGGAAACAGAAAAAATGGTGATACAGGTCCTCCGTGAAATGAAAGAAGTTGGAAAGTGAAAGGGATCGCATGAAAGACTAGAACTGTATGTTCAGATAAGTCAGGAGGCCTTGTTACGTTCATTCTTGCTGATCTTCATGCTCATGTAGAGCTCTGGCTTAGCTCAAATCATCCTTACCATCGGCAAGGAGTGGATGAAGATGACTGATCACTCCAAATTCCTGAAAACAAGCTTCCGAAAGTGCCAGTGGAGGGAGGCTCTGCTGCTCTGTCTAATCAAATTCACCGAGGGCTTCACTCTAATGAAGCCTACAATGGAGAACAAGGGATCATGGACATCGCCCAAACTTCTAACCTTGATATCCGACAGAAATCTGGTTCCAATGGCAATCAAGCCGCATTCAATATTTTTCTCCGATCTTTTGAAAAGTTTGAGTCCCAAGATGTGACAAAAATGTATTGTTCCATATGCAGACTCACCAAAGAAAGCTGGTTGAATTGGAACATTTCCACTGATATCAAGGCAATTTTGAGCTTGAGCTGAAAGTTAAGGCAGGACCGCAAGCTTTGGAAGAGTGCAGCACATCGGAAACAGAACAAGAACCGGAATCCGCAGGATAATTCGAGTGAGGCCGAGCACAAACGTTGCGCACACCTGGACGATTCCGAGAAATGCATCCAGTACCTCAGGGTATAAGAGAATTCTAGGAAGCAGGCACTGCAGGACAAGCAGGTTGTTCCGGAAGAGAACAATATGCTAACTCCTTTGGTATGCCCATCAGTCCATCTCACACGTATCATCTCGATTTTTCTAACATGACAACAGACCAAGAATTCTAGTGTGGCAGAATGACGCATTTCATTATCCAACTTGCACCTTGACTCCATTCAATTTAATCCTGAAATATATGACTATTGTGGCCAGTCAGTCGTCCACTTGATCGACAATCGTACCAAAGAAAAGGTCAGTACTTAAACTAGCCTTACAATAAACCGATGACATTCTAATGTGCATGCAGGTGGTGTTACTTTGGGTGATTGCCCACTATGCCTTATTCCTATTGGTTATGCTATTTTTAACTCTTCACTACTGTACAGCGCTAACTAGCGCTCCCCTTGACTTCTAACCTGTCTAGATCAATTCCTCAGGTCTTTTTACCCCTAGTACCAAGTTGGTTTGTTTCCTACTTATCTTTTCTTCGCTCTGCACAAGCAGAGCCTTACCTTTGTGTTCTGTTCGCCTTTGATAGTTGTGGCTTGCTAATTGATAGCTGGTTCACAGCTTGTTTACCAGTCTTTGTACACACTACACATAACTCCCCAGAGTCCGCTTTGGCTAACCTTTGGTTACTCACTGTGGGCTCTAGTCCCTGCTCTCCTTAGCCCCTTGAGTCGACCCAACAAGTGGCTAGTCCGCTTCTGCAAGCTTTTGGCTGCAACAGGAGATGGGACTGGGGGACTCCCTGGTAAGTCCCCTTCGCTTGTCATGCCATGCTGACGATTTTCTTTGATGATCAATATCGATATCGATCGCAGTCATTTCTTCGTTAAGCTCCTCTTCCCCTTCAATTCAATGTGTTTCTGTTCTGTCACCCTCCTGCTTGCTGGTGGTTAAATCCGGATCCCATTGAAACCCAACTCACGCTCTACAATCTCTATCCCGGCCTTCTTCATTACAGTCTTCAGTCCTTGAGTCTCTTCTTTCACTCCCTCAACTAGAAAGCCAGGAGAATTCTGGGGATACATCATAGCGATGAGAACCCTATTGTCGATCTCGCTTCCATCGTACAGTAATCCTACTACAATGCTTGCACTCTGTACTTTTTGATGGTATCTACATTGTTTGAATCTCTTCGTGTGTGCTCAGCGTCCGTGATCATTCAAGTTGCGCAGGGTAAGTAATTGGTGATGGTGAGATCACACAGAGCGGCCCTGGGGCATGGAGCAACCCTCTACGTTTTTAACGGTGGTGTGCAGCCACCAATTCCAACAGTCGGTGATTTTATGTATGATTTTTCAAGAAACATCTTCCAGATCTACTATCCAAATGGTTGCAAGGCTGTATCCATCTCTCAAAATCAACCTCCAGTGCTTCATCCGGGTGGCAATCCATAGGTCTTGAGCTTCACCCGCTGGAGCGCACTACCTTTCTGGAAGGCAGAGAACAATGACCCAAGAAAGCCTCTGATGAATATTTGGTAGCATGGACGCACTGCTCACTCAGTTCAGAGCAAACTTCGACGTGAGCAAGTTCAGGGTGTTTATGTTGCAGCCAAAAGCTTGCAGAAGCGGACTAGCCACTTGTTGGGTCGACTCAAGGGGCTATGGAGAGCAGGGACTAGAGTCCACAGTGAGTAACCAAATGTATAATGCGAAAATACAATGAGTAGACGAACCTAGAGTCCACAGTGAGTAACCAAAGGTTAGCCAAAGCGGACTCTGGGGAGTTATG
>JBBPRG010000089.1:0-23928 GCA_038092895.1 Chalciporus pseudorubinellus | reverse complement strand
CGTGTAGACAGATCTTAGGGCTAATTTCACGTACAAGGATAGGATTTTCTGAGCGTCGCTATGCATCTAATAGATGATATGACATAGCCTCGATTTACTAGGCTATACCAAACTTATGTACATACCGTTCACTGATGTGGCCCGCGATGCCAATACCAATCCTGCGACCAGGGAGAGGAGATCCCAAGGCTCGGCCCGAGTAGATTTCCCACGGACACCATGAGATCCAACGTCATGCAATTGCAAACCATGCCTCTACTAGTAGCTGGCGCTCGCATCCCTTCTCAGGCGAATCTAAACTTATTATACGCCATCATGGTCAACGACGAAACTCGTGTCAAATCCCACTGATCGGAATACCAGACAACCCCGGAGGAGATGATACCTCTGCGCGCGGGATTTCGACGACTTGAAAGTCAAACACCTCAGTCTCAGCCTCCGTCTCGTTCTCTTACAGGCACACTGGGACACTTTTGGGGTTACGAGGATAGGTTACTGGGGGACGACTCTGACGCCAAAGACACGTTCGGAATCCGGACGCAAGACCTTGAACCCGACGTATCAATGATATTTACCCTTGACCTTTCCCATTAGTAGTCCCGCACACCTTTACAAAACCCATCTATATCTCTACGTGCAGATGATCGTCTGCCACCACGCATATCGGCTCCTCCACCGCCACTTATAACAGGTCAGCTTGTTGAGTTGGGCTTTTCGCCTATTGACAGACGTGCCCTCTTCACAAATACCACGAGCGAGAACGGTTTCAATGTGCAGGCTGCTGCAGAATTGTTGCTATCTCAGGGGGTTGGTAGGAGATCCGGAGAGCCGTCATGCAATTTCCAAGAGCGAGAGAGGTCGATCTCCTCAATGCTGCTGCCCCGCCGGTAGCCGATCAGTCCCCTTTCCTGTGCGGCAAGCTCAAAGCACAGGCTCCTCCATTATCGACACTATCTGTTTCAGCACCTGTCTATTTTCACAAGCGCACCCCCTTTCCCACTCCCCATCACAACCGGTAACGCTCACCATGACTATGACGCTCTCTGCTCGTACTTTGTCGAGGTCACACAAGTCCGCGGACACGGATACTTTCAAACATGGTGGCTTCCCCGCAACTCTCACTGCATATATGCGTGCGCTTTCAGCACTCCCACCTCGGCACGTCCTCCGTGTACTGCTTCTGATCAACATCGCGCTCGTACGATCCAAAGGTGGCGAGCTTCAAGAGTCGACAAAGCACTGTGAGGAAGCTGTCAGTATCGTCCGACAGATCCTTCATGGTGGAGATGTTGGACAAGGCACGTTTGAGAATCCGATTTGGTATATCTGAATCGGATTTCGACGCGACGACCCCGATCAATGTGGGGAGTGGTAAAGTGAGCATGTTCGTACAGGGTGGAGGCGCATCGTCGGTCACTGGGGATCTCCTTACATCCGTTGACCTTGTCGAGGGACTCCCAAAGGCTTCAGGCGCCGTGCAGAAGCTCTCGAAGGACTCGAGAAGTTGGAGGTGGCGAGGGGTGCGTGGGAGGTGCTCGTTAGGGCGGGTGGCGACATATCGGGCTTGCAACTAGAGGTGGTTGGGAAGGGTCAGGTGAATGGGGTAAGTGCTTTGTCGCAAGGTGATCGAGCAGCGGATGATCGCCGATGGAATTGAACGAGTGTAGTTTTCCCATCCAGCGAAATGGCTAAATTCACTTTGGTCAGCCTCAGCCTCAGGCGGGTCACTGGCAGGCCCTCCATAATCATTGAAAAAACAACGGTAACTGGTCATGACATGCGCGTTATACGTTGTTGGAACATACAACATGTCATAATCCCCCCTCCATATATCTGTTTCAGATCACCAGCAACCATGCCACGTCTCTCCATCCTAATACAACCATGCCCTCCAAGAAAGCACTTCTGGCTCAACAAGATCGGTCATGACCTCGTCTTTGCGGCCAGCGATGTCGTCTTTCTCAACCCCATGGGCTGGTCATTCCCAAAGCACGGAATCTTTTTGCTGAAAGAATTCTCTGTGGCCATGGGCGACGAAGGTGCAGGTATTGTCGAAAAGGTCGGCAAGGGAGTCGCCATCAATAATCTCCCTATCGGCGATAAAGTGTAAGCATCTTTCTTGTATGAGTATATGAACATGCTGATCGTTCCCCTCGCACGGAAGACTCAGAAAGCGGCAAGAAAGTATGTACTACACGCTTGGAGATCGTTCGAGGTACCCAGCCTGAGTCCTAGCGTCCGTGAGTTTTGTCAGTGGTTCATGGTTGAGATCTCAAAGTGACTTGCAGAAGGAAAGATCAAGGTGAGTAGATATGTCACGGTGTTGTTCATCTGAGAGATACTGACCAACGGATGGGTAGCCAAACCCGGTTGAGGTACTACCCGGCGGGTTGAACGGGATCAAGGTTGGCCAGGATAGACTACCTGCTCGAGTCGTTAGTAATGAATATGCATACGCACAGCCTCCCAGCATGTTGATGAGATCATTGTGTGTATTGTAGTGCAGGCATCATTGGGGGGCAAATATGAGCAGTCGATGGAACTGCTCGGATAAACCTGCTGGATGTTCTGTGTGGGGAGTGAGCTTGCGAGCTCCTCACGCAGAACAAGTCCTTCATGCTCAGTTGCACCACAAGAGCTCGGCCGATCCCGAGGATCAATGCTTCTCCCCTAGCACATTCCCCTTCACTGTCTGGTACTTAAGTATCAGACCAGCACCTTTGCGCCTCATTCTTTCTTTCCTCTCTCCCACTTGCAGTGCTCTCTTTCCTCTCACTTTTTTTGCGTTCGCGCTCATGTTTGTAAATATCATGACTTTGACACCTACTTCTACTAGTGACTACTTACTAGAGTATTCTACAGGTTATGAGCTCTGGTGCTCAGTAGTCCACTCACCAGATGTCCTACTTGGAGCTACTGACCAAGTTAAGCAAGAAGTGCCAAGAAAATGACGACATACACAAACACTTTGATGACATGCACCACACTCAAGACAAGCTCAAATCACTTGGCAGATCTATGAGAGTCAGCAGCTGACTTTTCGTGGACAAGCTCATTTTCTCGCTCCCACAGTCTTAGCAGCCAACAATTCACTCAATAATTCAACTTGCAGAGCTTCAAGGCCAAGAAGTCACACTGGAACTCATCACAACAACAATACTTGGCAAGTATGACAGGCAGAATCCAACTTGGAGGCAGCATGGGAAGCAATTGATGAAAACAGAGCTGAGAATATCAGCGGCACAGGCAACACGAAAGCTAGGACATACCAAGATGGGCAGAGAGGGCGAAGACAGAGTCAAACAAGTCAGTGAGATGGTAGCCGCAGCAGGCGAATTGGGCACAGATGCCACAAACCAAACGACTGATGGCATGAGCCTCATGACCCCAGCGAGCAGCCCAAATGACAACAACATGATTGTTGAGGCCCCACAAGTCCCCAGTGATGAAGAGGATGGTCGAATGCACCAGGAATGCATCAACAACTTCGTTGTGACCATGCACAGTGCCCATGACAGGCAATCAGCTGAAGAAGACCACCAAGCAGAGACATCTATGGACAAGATCACTACCTGGTCAATAGCAGACATGTCCATGGACGTGAATGCAAATGAGAATGAGAATGGAAGCTCACCTGAGGTTCCCCAGAGCATGCCACTCAAGGGGGAGATGGTAGGATTGAGCGACAAGAGCCTCAATGTTACAACTGTAATAGGATTAACGCCCATGGCGCTTAACAAGGACTTCAACTTTTCTCTCTGTCTTGTTATCTTATCTTATCATGTCATGTGACATAACTTCACGATCTTTTAACTTTCACGTTTGTTCTCTTATTTCACTCCCTCACTCATGCACAACTTGCAGTGCATGTTCCATTTCACTTTATCTCCTTTTAGACATATGAAACTCTATGCTCTTCTTTTCATTTCCATTATGCTTCTCTTCCATTTGATCTGCCACACAGGCTATGCACCTCATGTCTTTAATCACCGCTCTGCAGCATTGCACAGCCAAGCTGTTACTCTCACAGGTTGAGGGTATTTACTATTATAGATAGATTAGTGTACAAACATGTACACACACACCATGAGTATATAAACCCCAAGGTCCTAGCCTGGCATTCCCAGTCTAGTTCACTTGGTTATTTGCCTTAACCAACTGTCCTCCCTCAGTTCTCATCTTTTTCTTCTCTATTTGGTGATTGTCATGTAACCTGACCGTTATTGGTTTTGGCTTGCATCACTCAAGCTCACCACAAATGAGGAAGATGCGTCGAGAGCACCCAATGGTGCAGACAACAATGTCAGTGAGTTGACAAAGACCGTAGGCAGCAATGATGACAATGAGTGTTGGTCATGCATGCCCAGCAAGCCCCAACGATGGTTGAAACCACCAGATGGAGCCATGAAGGCTGGAGGTCGAGCCAGTGAGATAGAGGAGTCAGACGACTGTTGGAGGTAGGGCTAGTGAGGAACTACTCCAATGTACTTACCTGTGGTGAGGTTGTTTTACAATGTTGAATGTGGTGGTATTGAGTTAAGAAGCTGATTCAAACCCAGACGAGCTGAGTCTAGAATATGTATGTACATAGCATGGTAAATACTTACTATACTAAGAGTATATGCTACGTTCAACACTCCCCCTTGCTTCATATATGGGGACATGTAAGCATAAGTGAGGACATCTGCTTGATAGTAAGTATCAGTGAGTTTTAATCAGAATGAAATACCAAACCAAGTTCAGAGCAGAATTTCTCAAACTTGACATGCCCGAGGTTCTTGGTGAACATATCCACTGGGTTGTCAGTGCCAGGAATATAAAAGAGTTCCACTTCTTTCCATTTCATCATAGCATCTCAAATAAAGAAATACCAGAGAGGGATGTGCTTGTTATGCTTCTTGGTAACTGGATTTTCACCCATGAAAAGTGATCCTTGATTATCACCACAGACTGGAATAGCTTTTAGCTTAAATCCAAGTTCTTCAAACATGTGGTGTATTCAAGATACTTGTCGTGTGCAATCACTCAAAGCCATATACTCAGCTTCCATAGAATTGAGGGCTGTAGAGCTTTGCAAGTGCGAATTCCAAAGGAATGCACCATCCACTAGTTTCAGGAAAAATCCTGTCTGCGAGTGTCTGGTGATGGGGTCTTGACCCCAATCTGAGTCAGTACAGGTGATAATGCCGTTGCCCGATGCACCATTGAACACAAGGGAATAATTCCGAGTGCCAACTAAGTAGTGACAGATATACAGTGCTCTGTCAAGATGCTCCTTTGTAGGATTTGCTGATTGCCTTGCTAGTTGGGTAACTGAGTAGGCAATGTCTGGGTGGGTACCTAACATCAGGTATAACAATGGACTGATCACTGTCTGAAAACGTGTCTGTAATTGTTCTTCTCTGGGTAATAACCCTGAGGGAGTGGAGTAGGTGCAGCTTTGGCATTGATCATACCAAAGCGTTCTAGCACTTTCTTGAGATATTTGCACTGATCAATGTGCAGTTGTTTGACATTACAGCATAGTTTCATCCCAAGAAATTCAGTTGGTTTCCCAAGGTTGCAACATTCCCATTTCTTCATAAATGTAGCCTTAAGCTTGTCTACTAAAGCTTTGTTTGGGTCACAGAAGAGGGCATCATCTACATAGACGATTGCAAGGATGATATCAGATCCATTGTGGTATATGAACAGGCCAGTGTCAGTTTTGAGCCTTGTGAAGCCAAGTTCAGCCATAGACTTGTCCAATGTGTGCCACCAGGTTAAACCTGCTTGCTTTACACCATATATTGCATGTAGGAGTCTTAGGACTTTGCCTTTTAAGTGGGGTGGCATAAAACCCTCAGGAAACTCCATGTAGAGTTCCTCTTCCAGTTTGCCATATAGATAGGCAGATTGTACATCAAGACCAGTAAGATACCAATTCTTTAGTGTAGAAAGGGCAAGCATGCACCACATCATTTCATATTGTACAACTGGGGAGAAGATTTGATCATAATCTATGCCTTCAACCTGTGAGAAGCCTTTGGCAACTAGGTGAGTACGTTTTCGACCGTCTGATTTGACATCGAATACACAGTGATTTCTAATGATCTTTCAATCAGCTGGTTGATCTACAATCTCATAAAATAAACTTTGTGTTGTTTGAGCATATCAAGCTCTGTTTTGCAAGCTTTATGCCAGAGTTTTTGTTCCTTGGCAGGAAGTTTCTGAATGTCTCTGTATTTCCATTCACAATAGTTTGGATTACTCATTTCATCTGGTATATATGCACAAGAGCAAAGAAAAGTTATCAATTTGTCTCCCCCTTCCCAGGTTGTGCGTTCAATCTCGTCTTCTGAAGGATCGGCAGGATCAGGTATATCACCTGGAATTGGTTGGTACAGTCAGTGATCTTGGGAGGATTTCCCTCTTCCTGTTTCTGTTTCTGTTTTTCTTCTTTCTCCTTCTCCTTGTTAGGGAATGGCACGGGTACTCCCACAGGTGTTGGGAGTCATACCTGCACCTGTACCCATCAAAAACCCATACCTGTGATGACAGATATGGGTTTTTGGATAAGTCTGTCAAACGGGACCCGTACCTGTACCCTGGGTGGGTATACCCACAGGTACAAGCAGAAAGTGCAAGCGAGAGAGCATGCAAGAGCGACAGCACAACACACAAATTTGCATGTTGTGCTGTTGATCTTGCATGCTGAGCATGATGACAGGATGATGCGACGACAACGAGGTGAGGATGAGGGCGAGGGCGAGAGAACACAAGGTGAGTGCATCACATGCAAAATGAATAGGAACATGATTTGCAGTCCTTTTCATTTTGCATGCGAGCACAGACAAGGAGGAGGAGGAGGTAAGAGCAAGGACAGCGAGCGAGTACTCACATGTAAATGTGAATGGAAAGGTCAATGCAATGCACCCAATTGGCATGCATTGCGTCATCGTTTTTCGTTGTTGTAGTTGTTGTAGTCGAGGGTGATGGTAAGGTGCATCATGAGTCGCAACCGATGTCGCTCATTGCGTCGTCATCACCATCATGTTCACTGTCTCATTTGGCACCATTTCCACCTCTCTGGCTCTTCCCCTGACTCTCAACCTCTCTCATCTTGTCCCTCGACTCCTCCTGATCATATTCTTGACTCCGTCATCCTTCAGATTGACTCCACATGTTTGGTGAGTTGTCTTCTTTGTCTCTGACTCCTTCCTGATGTTCCTGCTCAACTGGTAGAGCCCTCGTTACAGCGGTATGGCCACATGACTCCGATCATGCGACTATGCTGTTGCATTGTGTGCATGGCTCGTTTTCCTCTTCATGGTCGCTCATATGGATGCCGGATGACTCGTGGGGGTTGGGGATAGGCGGAGAATGGTCTGGGGATGGTCTGGGTGAGTTCTTGTCGTTCGTCATGTTGTACTGACTGTTTTCATCGACTCCTCACATCGATCGCTCGAACAGCCTTGTCGACCACTTCTCCCCCTTGATCGACGTGTTTCAATGCATCTCGTTGTTCTCCCACTCATCCTGCTCATCTCTGAGCATTCCTCCATCCTCGTCGACCATCTCCGTGCGTCCGTGATCGGTTTCAATGTCTCCTGATCGTTTGTGGTTCGTGTCGCCCCCTAGCTGGACTTGCATGACTCATGGGTCATTTGTTTCGCTCATTTCGAGCTTCGGCATGCAGTCTGCATCGACACAGCTGCCCATTTCATTGACCTCAACTCTCGACTCCTCGACGAACACTCTCACACCCTCAACCACTTTGAATTGGGTCGTGGCCTCTTCGGTTTCGTTGGACAGCGCTGTGGCCTTGCTCCGTCGCATTTCTTCACGGCTGGGCGCATTCTCATTCTCAGCATCGTTCGATGCCTTTCAATTGTTGGTGGAGTTTGGTCGACTCATTGATGTTGTCTGAAGCTGCAGGTGCAGGTGCGGGTGTGGGTACAGGTTTGTCATGGATCACAAAAGTGTGACCCGTACCTGTACCTGAGCAGGTAAGGGTATCAATACCCGCGTGGGTTACCCGTACCTGTGACATTGCCTACTCCTTGTTCAGTAAGCTCCTTCCAGGTCTTTTCCTTTTCTATATCCTTCAACTGTCATAAAGGATGCCTATTCTCACCATAGACATTACTGGGACAGGTAGGAGGTCTGCATTCTCTTTGAGAGTGGCGAGGGGCAGGAGGGGGACCTAATGGAGGTAGACGATGTGATGGAGGAGTAACAGGAGGAGCAGGAGGAGGTGGAGGTGAAGTGTGCAGTGGTGAAGGAGTGGGTGTAGGAACCCTAGGAGGTTGAGGAGCAGGAGTGGGTGAAGCTGCATCAGACTGGTCGTCATCAGAGAAGTCATCTGATTTGTTATCAGGGTGTCAGTGACGCTTCGTTGGTGAGTGACTTACAGGCCTATGAGGGCGTGCACCAGAACACTTTGAGAATGGATGCTCATCAAAGATGGCATGTGCTGATGTATGTAGAGAATTATTCAGGTGCATGAATACATAGTTGTGTTCACTACCTGCTGTGACACCGAAATATACCATCAACTGTGACTTGGGCAATAGCTTACCCTTTTGAGTTTCATCAGGAAGATGCACGTATGCACCACATCTGAAGACCCAAAGGTGAGATATGGAGGGACGTTCCCCTGTGAGCATTTCATGGGGTGTCTTCCAGTTCAACCTAGCCATAGGTGTATGGTTATACACATGGGATGAATGCGGAAGTGCAAACTCCCAATAGGAATCAGGAAGGCAAGCGTGTAACTGCATTGCCTGTGCCTTGTCCATTAGAGTGCAGATTAGGCATTCTGCACACCCATTCTGCTGGTGTGCATAAGGGGCAGACTGTTGTATATGAATGCCTTCATTGCGTAGGTATTCTGTAAATGCTTTAGAGGTATATTCGCCTCCAGCATTGGACTTCCATGCTTTGATCTGAGCATTGTATTGATTGTGAATGAATGCAATAAATTGTTTGACCTTTGACAAGGTCTGGTCCTTGGATTTGATCAGGGTGAGCCAAGACATTGAGGTGAAGTCGTCATAGAAGATGACAGCATATTTATGCTTATGGTAAGATTCAATATCGAATGACTTTAAGTCAGAGTGTATTAACTCAAAAGGAGCAGTTGCCTGCATCTCAGTATGAGGAAACATTTGATTTGGCTGTTTGCCAAGTTTGCAGCCAGGACAGATTGGAGGGTGGACTGGAATTTCAATATCTGGGAAGTCCTTTACATGTTTGCACGCAGCTTTTAGCATGTCATGCAAAGGATTTCCAAGGTGGCAGTGAAATAAATCATAGTCCACAGAGGCCATAGAGAGGGTCTTGGCATGTGGTTTGATAGTGGGGACTCTGATCCAGTACATAGTATTGCGTCCATGAGAATGGAAGGACAGAAGGGTCTTCTTTGTGCATTTATTGTAAAATTAAAATTAAATATGATTTGATATGGTTTTCAATGTCAAGCATTGATCTTTGAGTAATGTGCCCATAGATATAAGTTTTATCTTACAGTCAGGCATATAGATTGTTGGCGATAACTGCACAGACTGTTCATTGAACTCAATAATAACCATGCCTATCCCATGCATGGGTGCATGACCATTCGCTGTCTGAGAGTACTCAGGCTTGGTAAAAACATTGTACTCCACGAAATCTTTTGTATTGTTGGTGAAATGAGCTGAAGCTCCTGAATCAAGTAGCCATATATCGTTTGGCATGTCCATTTCTCCCCAATCTCTTTCCTTACCCTTTCCACTATGCTTAGAACAGTTGTCGCACAGTGAGAGTGGAGGGAAAATAGTAGATTGGGATCTATCTACTACATCAGACATACAACAACTATATAAGATATTGTAGGCATGAACGAGGGTAACCCATGGATATTTTGACTCATACCCCCAATTGAGGGTTTGGATTTTGATACCCTTGGATATACCCTTGAAGGGTTTACCCAGGGGTATGCTAGATTGACTAGAGTAATATATGCATATAATGCTAGTTTATATTGGTCAATGCTTTTCCACTATACCAAAAATATATATAATAGCCCCTATGATACCCTTGAGATACCCTTGAGGGTATTGAGGATATCAGCATCCATACCCCTACCCATACCCTCAGATACCCCTATCCTCAACCCTCAAGGGTTACCCCTACCCTCATTCATGCCTAAGATGTTGTTCTGTGGCAGAGACCACATATCAGCGTCTGTGAGTAAGATAGAAGGGGGAGGGACTTGCCATGACAAAGTGGCCTTGAAGTTGAAGTACTGTGAGATGTACTCATCAGTGTCATTGTCATTGCCCAAGGAGACAGTGTCCTCATCACTGCCATAATCCCCAATGACTGGGGCGAACGTCTCAACTTCCATTTCAATGTCCTCAATGGTATCGTCGAGGTGCTCTATGAGGGAGCAGGAAGAGAAGTGGATGTTGGGGAGATGGGCAATGCCATGGGAGCCAGTATGTTGGATGCCCAGGAAGGAGTGTGCTGCACCATTCTCTGGGGAGAAGGGTGAGCGGGAAATAGGGACGTCATGGTTGATATGGCGGTTGGCTGTGTAGTCAAGTGTACAAAGCGTCTCGATGGTCAGAGTCACCCCAATGCAATCCACGAGGGAAATCATGTTTTCGGTGTGAGGGAAGGCAGGTGGTCCATAATATTGAGCACCGGAAGTTGATGTGAGGCGGCGGGGATCAGATGTGGGCGAGGTGAAGGAGGTGGAGGCAGGAGTGACAACGGGGGTGATGAGGAAGGTGGCGAAGGCGAAGGAGTTGGAGGCATCATTCACATGTGTGCAACACTCCTTTCACTTTTCTTGTCTCTTCTCGGAGCGCTTGCCACGACACTTCTTCTTGCTGTCATTGTCGGTCTGCTTGGGTGCAGACGAATCCTGTTGTTGAGTAAACTTGGGGTCCTCCCCCTTCTACTTGATGGCGGTTACCTTGTTAGCCTGTTGGTCAGGCTGTTTCCATGTGTTCTTTGGTGGGCGAGTAGTGATCTTGTGTTGCCAAGCAGTGGTGACCTGGGTCTTCAAGTTCGTGAGAGGAGGGATGACCATAGGGGTGGCAATGGTGCCAGAGGTGGACTTTTGGTTTATTGCCTGGACAATGCTAACAGCATAGATAGGGAGTTTGGTGAGTGTCAACATAAACTTGATGTTGTCAGAGACCTTAAAGGTTAACTCCTTCAATGTTGTGAAGGACGCATTGAGGTGGACAAAGGCCTGCCCAGGATGGTTGTCTTCAGGGATAGTGATGACTAGCATTTTTGAGAATTCCGTGATGGCGCTGGAGATGGAAGGGGTTTCATACTATTGCTTGAGAGAGGTCCAGAGGGCTTTGGTGGTGGTACGAGTGGTAAAATGGCTGGCGACAGCAGGTTTGAAACAGAGGGTAATGAAACCCTGGGCCTTGTCATCGTTATCGTCCCAACGTTCAACACTGGTGGCAAGCATGATGTCCGTGTCGTCAGGGTGAGTGTGGACCATGGCACTTTGCCAGACGCCAATGGAATGGAGGTACACCTTCATCTCCTGGGCCCAACATTTGTAGTTGGTTCCATTGAGGCAAGCAATATCCTTGAGGGTTGAAGACATAGTAAAAGATCTGCGGAGTGAAGCGTCAGCGTGGTCCTAATTGATGAAATGAAGCAAAGAGAAGGGAGTGATGGAAACCACATCAGCATGAATGCTCAGAGCCCTTTTCATGGGGGGACATGGTCTCCCCATGGGATCTGACTCATAAGGTCATGTCTCTCAAGTGTGACTGCATCAGAGAGATGTCCGGCAGTGTAAGCCACACAGGACGACCATTGTTCTTGTTAGGCAAGAATACTGGAGCAGTCAGTGGTGGGTTACTGCACACCTGAGCTGCCCAGGGCTCATAACCTGTTGGAGGTAGGGCTAGTATGGAACTACTCCAATGTACTTACCTGTGGTGAGGTTGTTTTACAATGTTGAATGTGGTGGTATTGAGTTAAGAAGCTGATTCAAACCCAGACGAGCTGAGTCTAGAATATGTATGTACATAGCATGGTAAATACTTACTATACTAAGAGTATACGCTACGTTCAACAACAACATCAATGATACATCGAGCACATTGAATAATGACACTGAAACAGTCAGCAAGCTGGTCGACATGACATACCCACCAGATAGGCCTGCCGAACCCCCAGATGATGACATCAAGTCGATGAAACATGACGACAAGCAAAACATGTCAAATGACATTGAAGACACACATAGCTGTGAAGACCATGAGCAGGAGCTTGAATTGGTCAAAACGAGCATCACAGATGCATTGAGGGGGCAGATAGAAATTGCAGCAGGGTGCAACGATGAAGAACGTCAATTGCGAACACCCACTGCATGTCAACATGAGCCGGGGGGCATCGAGGTTGAACCAGGGGGCGAAAGGGTCGCCAGGTCAATGACAATCAGTAATGAGCATGCCAGATGCATCAAGCACGATCGCAGATGCATGTATGACGTTGGGAAGCCCCAGGGGTGCTCAGGAATGAGCAAATCAACCCAGGAGCCACCAATTTCAATCCAGGGGGTCAAAAATCAAAGAAAATCAAAGTCAAAGGTGCCGGATACATCACAAACAGTCGGGGACACTTGGAAATCAATGGGAAGGGCTTGGGGATGATAGAGAACAACCACGAAAACAACGGAACATGTCGAAATGTGTTGATCGAGGGGAAGAGAAGGCTGTTGAGCCAACTCGAGCTATTGATGCCAGGAGTTGAAGAACTCGGTCAGTATGACACAGAGAGCAATGGCAACATACCCAGATGGTCCCTCAGCCCCTACCAACATCCACAAGGGGTCCCGCACACGAAAATGCAAGCACAATGACAAGGAACAGTTGAGTGCACAGTGCCACCCCACAGACACACGAACGGAGTTGCACGGCCATACGGTCGCACTGAGGGCTCGACAGGGCACCCAGGGACATCAAGAATGCATCAACAAAGACAATGGAGGCAGTACAAACACACTGAGTTGAGATGAGGTTGAGGGAAGTTGAGGAGTCGACCAGGAGAGGTCAAAAGGTGAAACGAGAGCCGATGAGAGTGAGGGGGAGCACAAGAGCGATGGAAACAACACCACATGAGATTGTGAACACAATGGCAATGACAACGCAATGAGCGGCACACGCAGTGACTTGACACGAGTGGAAATGTGACTGCTAGCTGCAGTGGATACAGCAGGTCAGCACGAGCGCTACAGGTGCAAGTCAAATGACTCACCTAGGCCATCGACACCACATCCCCATCACTCCAGACACACCCCAATTCGCCAACCCACCACGTCGGTGAGGACGACTCAAATCACACCTATGAAGTCAGTCGAGCACACATGTATGCACAAACTTACAAACTGGTCATGTCGTGACCATGGAATCACAATGGGACTCACCAGGCATGGGAGAGCCTTACCACAGTGCAAGGGATGCACAACCACAATGTTGAGGTTGCCGACGAGCTTGACATCACCACCACCAGCATACCCTGAGCAGTATTACCATATCTCTGCACAAATTGCTGCCACATTACCAGTCATTTATTGGTATTATTCTACAGGTATTTTTACTTACTATGCTCTTAGTGCTTATCAGTTAGCAAGCACTTCACCTTGCCAGGCCTTGTGCTTGAGGGGGAGTGTTGGAGTTTTACATAGTTTACCTATTCAGGTAGCTTACCTAATCCTTACTGTTTATGAACCTTGTTACTGTAGCCTTACTTTAGTGACTACTTACTAGAGTATTCTACACATTCCCCTCTCCCTCTTCACCAATGATGCAATCAAGTGCCTCCATCAGAAAGGCCATACTCTCAAAAAGGTCAAATCCTCCATCAACGGTGTTATGCACCATCTCCTGGATCTCTCTCTCTTCCCAGCTGAGGATTCTATGAATGCTTTCACTTGGCACAAGGCATGGAAATGTTACCTGCTATGGTGGCAGAACGTCACTGAACCTTTGGTCTACGATCATTGGACATGGCACTACACCACCCTCTTCAAGGGTGAGGATGTCTGCTCCAACTTCAAATCTATCCTTCTTTTTGATATCGATATTTGCTTGTCTTATGCAACTCAACCCTACATCAATGTACAGTCTGATTGGCAACTGCAATTGCAGATATGTCTCAATCCTCTCCTCTTTCATCTCTCTCTGCTCATCTCATTGTTGAATGTAGTGTATACTCCTAGTATAGTAAGTAATTACCATGCTATGTACATACATATTCTGGACTCAGCTCATCTGGGTTTGAATTAACTTCTTGACTTACAACCACCATGTTCGACATTACAACAATCTCATGATAGGTAAGTATGCTGCTGTAGTTCCTCCATAGTAGGCAACTCCAACAGGTTTATAGGAATAAGATGGTGTGGGGCCGTATAGTCCTATGGCAGCCAACAACGAAGTAGGCAAAGAAAGTGGAAGTACTCACTGATATGGAAGACGGAGGAGCGACTAAGGAGTACTGAGAAGCTAGCACGAGTGTGGGAGCTCAGCTGGAGTGAGAGCTTAGATTGATAGATCTAAGTGGGTGACCTTTTATATGTAAAGTACATGGTCTATGCACTAGGAGGTCTGTGTGCTTCAATTTCCCAATCTTTGAGCACTGCAAGAGCGAAGAGAAGTTGTACAGTTTCAAACCTTGCAACAGGCGCAAAGGTTTCCTTGTAGTCTATTCCGAAGACTTGAGTGAAGTCTTTAGCAATGAAATGTGCTTTCTTGTGGCCATCACTTTTAACAATGTAGGTCCATTTCCCTTTAACAGCCTTTCGGCCAGATGGAAGGTCTACAAGATCCCATACTTTGCATTCTTGAAGGAAGTTCATCTCTTCCTTCATAGAGTTTATTCACTCTTTGTGCTCTGACTCAGGTAGTCTTAGGACATCTTTGTAGTGTGTCGGGACTCCTGAGGTCATCATGGCAGCAGCAAGGTGGTGGTGCATCCATTATATACATGGTTCCAAGGTTCAGCTCATCAGGGATGAGAACATATGCATGACAGCCAAAGTAAGATACATCAGGCTTCTTCTTCATGAAGATCTCAATAGGAGTCTTCCAATCATATCTTCGCATGGATTGACAATTATAGATGTGGAATGAGGTCTCAATGGCATGTTGCCAGAAGACTTTGGCAAGGCATGAATGGTGGCGAATAGCTTCAGCCTTCTTCAGAATGGTGTGGTTGAATCATTCAGCACAACCATTTTGTTGTGGAGTATGGGGTACAGAGGTCTGGCATTTGATTCCTTGAGACTTGAGGAATGCTTGAAAATCAGCAGATATGTATTCTTCTCCTTGGTCCAAATGTAAAGAGACAACCTTCTTTTTGGTCTGGAGCTCAGCCCAGGCAATCACCTCTTTGAGATGTTCAGGTACATCTGATTTGTGGTGCAAGAATGCAAGCTGTGCAAAAGCAGACTTATCATCAATGAAGGTTACGAAGTACTTGTTGCAGTTAAGAGATTCTTGTGGCATCTCAACAACATCTGTGTGAATGAGAGCAAGAACTTCTTTAGCACATTTAGTGAAAGGAGGGTAAGGATGTTTGTGCATCTTCCCAAGTGCACATCCATGGCATACAGGGGTAGAGCTGATAGGAATTTGTAACTGGGGAGGTCCTTTGGTATGAGAGTGGATGTGACATAGGGCATTCTTGGCCAGATGCCCAAAGCATTGGTGTCATAAGTCATAAGAGTCAATCAGTGTAGGATACTGCTTAATTCTAAAGTGGTGGCCTGTATAACCAAGCATCCTTGTTTGTCCCAGATCTTGGTCTCTTTTGTGATTTCACATTTGAAACCACAGATCATCAGTCTTGGTATAGACAAAAGACAACTAGTGGCTTTGGGGGCATACCAGACTTCTTGTAGAATGAAGTGAGGCATTGCCTTGTTTTTACCATCAATCTGTTGAATGATAATAGTTCCTGGACCAGTCATTTCAACAGCTTTGCCATCCATGATCATAGCAATGCAAGTTTGATCCCTGAGGTGACAAAGTCATCATTAAAGGGTGAAACATGATCTGAACATCTGCTGTCAATCAGCCAGTGGTTGAGGAGGAACTCATTGTCGTGTGTTTTCATCAGAGCACATAGTTCTGCTCTCAAGTACCAGTCATAAACATCATATTCTCTGTGATAGTCTGCAGTTGCTAGATAGTCTTTCTCTGTGAGCTCATAGGGAGCATCAACGGATACTCTATCTGCGCCAGACAAACCATGGTTTCAAGTATCATCAGCATATCTGTCCATATTTCCAAAGTAAGATTCCTTGTCTTTCTCCTCCTGTGCTCTCTTTCCCTTGGAAGGTCGACTGTGCCTTTGGCTGTGAGTCTGTTTAGGGGAAGAAGCCAGTGTGAAAGGAATAAGTAATAGGAGAAGGGGCGATGTTTATACCTGTGTCGCTCTCACTAGGGAGGCACCATCCAGGTTTTGCAACATCACTAGGAATATCTTCATTGTCATCTATGACAGCCATTTCACCAGCTTCATCAGCCAATTCCATGATCTGCTTATGCGTGAGCAAGGGTTCATTCTATCTGGTGATGAGGGGAATGAGAAGAGTGATCTGAAAAGATGATATTCAAATGACTAAGTATAGTCTTTTATAGTCTGGGTATTCCCAAGACTTTGACAGTAACAGAAAGTAGTAAAAATAGAGAGAGAGTCTGGAAGGTGTAAGTAGGAGTCCAGAGTGTAGGGTGAGGAGTCCAGAAGGTGAGTCCATAGGAAAGTACATGTAGTAGAGAACAAGGCAGAGGGAAAGACAATAAAGATGGTAAGTATTCACCAGCAAACTCGACTAAACAAGGACAATGGATGTTTGAGGATGGACAGAAACAGGGAAGGTGGATTCATGGACTGACAAGTCTGGGGACTGGATTGATGCAGAAGCTTCAAGGGCGCAATTGAAGGGAGAGGGGAATGGCAGATAGTAGGATTGGGGTGGACAGAAATGTACTGGAATAAGGTGAGGTGGAATATGGTGTGATTGCACCGTAGGGAACTCAGGTTCTCTACATCTGTGGGGGACTTGAATACTGACTGTCCTCAGTCAGTCACCTGACCAGATTAGATAATGCATCATGTGGCATTGTGGGCGGAGGGTTGATACCATGGATAAAAGGGTCCGCACAAATCCAAAGGCCCTCTTTACTTCTCTTGCTTCAACTATCACCATCAATCATATCCTCCTCTTCTTCTGCAGCCCTCCTCGATGACCTCCACCATCCATGGGCACCTTCTGCACAGGACTTGGCCTCTGCCTCTGCCCTCTGCTCAGTTAAGGAGGTAGAAGAAAACCTTTTCACATCTGGCCTGTTGGAGGATGAGTGAGCCAGCTGGATGGTGGAGTGGGAGGAACGGAAGGTGCATGGTCCTTTCCTCTGCCTATTTGTCTTGCTAATAATGTCTCGGAAGGCCATCTTCACGGCAGCGGTAATCAGCACCCACCAGGTCATAGACTCCCTCGACATTAGGGAGCCTACTCTGCAGCTCCTTCATTTGCTTCATCAAGATACATTGGCATGTGATGCAATGCAGGAGGATGCAAAAGTGGTAAGTGGTGTGTTGAACAGCGCACACAACAAGTCTCTGGCGTCAATGATGACTCCCAGGGAATTGCTCTTGATCTCACTGTCTGCTGGGTGGAGCAGGGCTCCGGAGGTGGTCCTTCCAGCCCCCACAAGAAAGATAAGGCACCAGACTCATTCCCAAAAAGTTTACAAGCATCCCACTTCTTCCACCATTGATCTCACTGAATCCGACCATCCATATACTGTTTCGCCGTCAATCTGACCATTCTTTTGTCCCCCCCTTCTGTCCTAAGCATCAGGAAGAAGTCAGGACTCTTGGTGTCATTCTGGAAACCTGTTTTCCAGTTCTCCAAAGTGTGGTATGCCTCTATAAAGTCAATTCTCTTGTCCCTTCCTTTTGGAATCCCTAAGGGTTGCACATATTGCACCCTTCTTATTCTTTTTCTACTGACCTCCTTGGATCTCTTTTCTTGGGATCTTTTAGATTTCTACAACTGGAGTCCACCATAAGGGATTCAGTGGAACCAACAAGAAGGACTCTTAGACCTACCTCCCAGAGGCTAGAGCTTGAAAATTTACTTGCTCAGTTTTGCCAGCTCAACTTATCACTGTCACTCTGATTGCATCCGTCGACCCATCCGCTTCCAGTCTGAACCCAAGTGCTTCCGCTGTCAACACTTCTGGAACTATTTTTAGTCCAGAGGGAGTTTCTCCAGTACCTTTTATCAATACATCTCTTTTGCTGACAAGCCCCTTTGGAGAAAATTCAGACATTTCTAGTCCTACCTTTCCTGTCTTGCCAGGAGCTTTCTTGGAGTCAACACCTCAATGAAACCAATCTTCTCCCAGACTCTCATTAAATTCTTCTCTTTCTCCTCTAACCCCTCTCCCATCAACTCTCGACCTTCCATCTCCGTCATCTCCATTCTTATCATTCTTATTTTATCCTTCCACAAGTCCAACATTGCTTCCGAGCACATCAAACATCAATCAGTCAGTCTGCAACCAACAGGCTGACAGTTCTTCCAAATTCCAGCCAGAAACTCCCACTTCTGCAAGGTTCTCTTCTGTCCTTCCGATAGCTAACCTTTCCCCTCCTTTAACTAAACTGGACGAGGAATCTGGATCACTTTTTCCCCCCTCCATTTCTAGCTCTTATTCTTTTCTGCATTCTCCCCCCATTCGTGGACCAGTCATGGCTCATCCTGCTCTTCCCATGCCCTTGCATGGTACCCAGAATGCACCAAAGTTCAACAGGAAGACTCTGGCTCAGTTGCCTCGCTTCCTTGAAGATGTCAATCTACTTAGAACTGCTGCCGGATTTGGTGACGGTGACAAGATTAAGGCTGCCATCCAGTATGCCAACCTCGAAGAAGCTGAGGTCTGGAAAACCCTGTCTTCCACTACTGCCAATCTGGCAGATTGTGACACTTTCACTACTGCCATCAAGGAGTTGTACCCTGGCTGCAAAGGTACCAACCACTATTGCCGGGCTGACATTCAGTATTTGATTATAGATTATTACTCCAAACCCATGCGCAGTCAAGAGGACTTGGGAGAGTACCAGTGCAAGTTTACCAAGATATCTGCTCATCTCGTTGCTTCCAGAAAGCTATCCGCTACCGAAAGGGATACCTTCTTTATCAGGGGATCTCCCCAGGAAGTACAGGACCGGATCCAGCATTGCTTGTTTATTGTTAAACCTGACCTTCATCCAGATGACCCTTATCTGATGGCAGAGGTTGTAAAGGCAGCTAAGTTTCTCTTGATAGGATCTGCACTCTGTGCAGCCATTCCAGTTCCAAATGCTCAGCATCACCAGCATCACCACCATTCTCTGGCTCCAACTACAGCACCACCTGCCAGAGTACAGATCAAACAAGAACAACTTGCACTTATGACTTCCCTGCAACCACATCAGCATCCAACAATGCCAAATGGGAGAGATCCCGGATGCACATTCTGCACTATCTTCGGACACTTCACCTGCAACTGCATTTACTGCAAGCAGTATCTTGACACCGGACGCATCATCTGAGGCACTGATGGCTGACTCTATCTGCTGGATGGCGGATGCATTCCCCAGATTCCCGGTGCTAAGGGATTAAAGGGATGTGTGGATCATGTTGAGATGGAATGAAATCGAGCCCAAGCTATGCCTCCTCCTCCTCCTCCTCCTCCTCCTTCTCCTTCTTCAGCTGTTGCTTCTACTTCTTCATCCTCTTTTAACCATGACCCATCGCCTCATATGATGGCTGGAATCCTTTCCTTGGGCATGCCCTGAAGGGGACATTGTCTTGGATATTGAACCCTCTGCATTCATGACTTCCATGGACTACCTGGATGAGTCTTCTTCATTCCTTAATGTTACTGATCCCGAGTTTCAACCTTACATAGCACAAGTCTGGGCTAGCTTTCAAGCAGACTGGGGAACTAAAGAGGGTCAGCATGGCAAGTGATTCCACTTTGATGGAGTTGTCCTCCTGTTCCAGACTCCCAAACCAGCTATGCCAAATGTTACGGGGACCAAAGAGATAGAATCCCTGGAAATCCGACAGTCCACATAGTCTGGACCTTCAACATGGACCATGCAACCCCCTGCTCAACAACCCCCAAGACCTACTACTCCGCCTCCTGTGTCACGAGTAGAGAAAGGGAAAGCCCTGGAAACTCTGGCTGCCAAAACCCAGCCTCTCTCTGTTACCAATTCTCCAAAATCTCCGGCTGCCAACCTGCCTTTTTCTTATCCCTTGATGAACAAGGACAATGGACATTTGAGGATGGACAGGAACTGGGAATGTGGATTCACAGACTGACAAATCCGGGGACTGGATTGATACAGAAGCTTCAAGGGCATGATTGAAGGGAAAGGGGAATGGCAGATAGTAGGATTGGAGTAGACAAGAACATACTGGAATGAAGTGAGGTGGAACATGGTGTGATTGCACCATAGAGAGCTCAGGTTCTCTACACCAGTCACAGCAGAAAGATTAAGGGAATGAAGGAAGTGGCAAAGAAGGAGAAGGAAAAAGCTCCAGGTAAGTCTGCATACTCATTTGACTTAATGATGCTAATCCTTGATAGTCTGACCAACCAGGGCTAGCAGCAGCCAGAAGGTGGTCAAGGTTGCTGAGCCCACAGATATTGAAATGTCCAATGACAAGTCTGCCATGCTCCAGAGAAAAGGGAAGGCAAAGGCAGGATCCGTGGGTCCTAGCGCTATTGTCTGCAAATTGACAGAGGTCAAGGTGCTGATCAGGGATGCCCAGGCCAAAGTCGACCTCAACAATGCCATGGAGGAGTTGGGGGAGCTGAGGAAGTTGGTGGGTGCATGAAGGAGCTTTGGGCAGTCCCCCTGTCATATCTGGACTCTCTTCTCTGTACATACTCATATGCATGTATCCTGACGTGAATCCGATTCCGTGTTTGGTGTGTCCATGTCCAAGTCCAAGTCCAAGTAAAGTTGAGTCGCCGGTTTCTAAGTAAGGGTAAGATAAGGAAGGTAGGGATTGAGATATCAAGCGAGGAGAATCTTAGGGCATAACCCGGATTGCGAGGGTTCTGCTTGTCTTGTCTTCTTTGATCAACTTTCAATTCTTTTCCTACAAGGATCCCTTGGTCAACATCTGGAATGCTCCAGATTTAAAACAAAGTGCATGCTGCCTCAGCACACATTCGAAGTCTGAAGGGTGAGGAAGATAGTAGATTCTGAGGCACTGATATGGATTCTTGGCTGTTTCTTTTAGAGTTTTCCTTTGGTAAGGAAGAGAAAGAGAGTGAGAGATATATCATATGAGATGGTTGTTTTTGGCTTTTTTAGGTTTTATATGAAAGGGGAGAAATGGATAGTGAGGGGTTTTGGTTATTGTGAAATGTGGATTCAAGTCTCCGGATAAATACCAGGATAGAATTTCTGAGAATGGGTTCACTGGACTAATCCCAGGGTAAAATGGATACATATCATAAAAGGTAAATGATGGTATTAATGAGTTGGAATGACAGGGATTGTTGGGTAAAGGATAGGATAGGATTGTTGAGGAGGTGCAGGCTAGTCGTTTGAATCTTCAAATGGAGGATTGAAGAATTCCACAGCATTGGCTTTGTCTTCTTCATACTGTCGTTCAAGGAAGTTAAAGTGCTTTTCAGGCATTCCAGTAAGTTCCTGGACTGGAACTGACATTTGTGATCTTGCATAATAGGGTGCCAGCTGGAAGGCCATGTAGTGCAGGTTGGAAACTGTCCCATCCAACTCTGCCAAGATATAGGAACTGCCACTGTTTCTGCCAAGAAGTTCATGCTTGCCGCACTGGAGGCCATTATCGTCGGACACAAATGCATCCAGGACTGGCTGGAATGCCGGAACCTTACACAGGTCCGAGGATTCCTGGGTACATGTGGAGTTCTTCGCATTTTTATCAAAGACTACACCTGGATTGCATGTCCGCTGGTTGACCTAACCTGGAAAGGTGTTCCCTTTGAGTGGGGTGACCCACAGAAGGCGGCCATGCAGTGTCTAAAGGACGAAATCATTAAGTCCCCCACGCTCTGTCACTTGGACTACAAATGTGGCAGGGAGGTTGTACTGGCTGTGGACACTTCAGTGATTGTGGTCAGATAGATTCTCTCTCAAGAGGAGGAAGATGGCAAATGCTATCCAAACCGTTTTGGATCCATCAGCCTCAATGAGGTGGAGAGCCGTTATTCACAAGCAAAGCTAGAGCTCTACGGATTGTTTTGAGCCCTCCAGGCAGTTCACATTTATATCTTTGGAATTTCCAACCTTACAGTCGAGGTGGACACCAAGTATATCCAGGGAATGATCAACAACCCAGACTTGCAGCCCAATGTGACCATCAACTGGTGGATTGCAGGGATACTCCTGCATGTTGCTGCAGAGAGTCATGCCAGACCAGATGGATTGTCTAGGAGACCACCTGCTCCGGACGATCTGGATAGCCAGGATGTTATGAGGATTGGATAGATGATGCATATTCCTTTGCCATGTCAATACTGAACGAGCGCCCTACCCCATCAGAAGTTACTTACCACTTTGGCACCTGCCAGCCTGCCTATCCGAGGCAGAGCTTTCACAGGTGGTATTTCGAATTTGCAACCAGGGAACTGCATCCACCTCGCCTGGTATATTTCACCTTCCTAAACACCACTGATTCTTATACAGACAATCCAGAGCCTACTATCCCTCGTTCCATAAAGGCGATGGTGAAAGAGCTCCAGATTGCACAGATTCAACAATTCCTGGAAACACAACAGTTTTCGGAAGCCTTATCCGAAACTGATTGTTGGTCCTTCGTCTCCTCCGCATCTTGCTTCTTTGTCCTTAAAGGATCACTTTGGCGCTGCGAACCGCATGGTCGTTACCAGCTAGTTGTTTCAGAAGCCTGCTGATATGGACTGATTAAGGAGGCTCATGATGACCTCGGACACAAGGGTATCTTCACAGTCCGGACTCACTTGCTCCTCCGCTTCTGGCGGCCCATGTTGGTAGACAACATTAAGTGGTTTATCCGGACCTGTCACGAATGTCAGGTCCGCCAAACAACCAAGCTGCATATTCTGCCACAATCAACATACTCGGATGGATCTCTTTTCTGGAGGGTCCATGTCGATACTATGCTCATGCCCCATGCTGGTGGATATCGGTATATTGTTCATGCTCGTTGTGCTTGTTCTTCTTGGCCGGAATGGCAGATGTTGCATTCCAAGAATGCATCTGCCATTGCATCTTTTCTTTTTGAGGATATTCTTTGTCGTTGGGGCACTGTGTTACGATTCACGTCTGCCTGTCTCCTTTTTCCTTTCTTTCTTCTATGTACTTATGACCTTGTCATTGGTTCGAGTCCAACCAAGGCAGTGTTACTTATGTAACCCTTCCATCTCCTTCTGTTGTATTCCATGCATTACTCAGCACATGACTCATTACTTAGTCATCCGTGTTCTTTCACATTCTATAGCCTTCCATTCCTTAGCTATATAAACCGTGTACTTTACTCGATGTATTTTTCCAAGTTGAACCTACTCTTACTTTCCTCCCAAATACATCGATTCTTCTCTCCTGTCGTTGCACTTCTAAGTCAATGTCTCCCTCGTCGTTGTGCCTCAGTACCAACACTCCTTGAACCCCTTGAAGCTTGGCAATGCAGCCAGAGCTCTTCATTTGACGACAACGCAGTCATCGTCTCCTTGAACCCTTGACCCACATTGCCTTAAAGAGTCCCATGCTTGCTCAACCAGACCAAGCGTAACAAAAGGTTCAACTTCTCTTGAAAAGGCTACTACCACCATAAGCCTTCACCATTTCCCGACCTCCCCAACCCCCTAGGATCTCGACCCACCTGTG
>JBBPRG010000088.1:0-23989 GCA_038092895.1 Chalciporus pseudorubinellus | reverse complement strand
GTAGAGATGGACGAATCATCGGAACCGGAACCGCCACGGGAACCGTCCCCTGTATCCGAGGATGATAACGTTGACGAGGACGATAAAGATGAAAATGAAGGCACACCTGCGCCTGCGCCTGAGTCGAATGCATTGTGGTCTTCGGACGAGGAGTCTGGTGACGAGGAAGGGGAGCGTGTCACGATATCGAATATGGAGAAGCTCTCGAGGGCGTTGGATGCTGAAGCTGCACGAGAGGCTGAGCTTGATTTGGAGGAGATACAAAATGCTGCGGTGGTAGAGGACGACGATGATTTGGACGCAGACGTGGATATGGATGACGGTGAAGAGGAAGAGGAGGGCGAACCGTTCCATCTACCGACTGCTGAGGAGAGAGAAGCGGAGAAGAAGGGTGTATCTGATGTGCACGTCGTGCAACGGCGAATGCGATATTGTGTCAGGGTACTTCGTAACTTCAAAAAACTCGCAGAGAAGGACAGGTATGTCGCCGTTTATCGTCATAACGCGGTGTGCTTAACTATAACATCAGGTCACGATCTGAATACGTTGAACAACTCCTTGCAGACATCGCTAGCTATTACGGATATAATGACTTCTTGACCGAGAAGTTATTCCAACTCTTCCCGGTTGCAGAGGTAAGGCTTCTATATCCCCCGTACAACATCATCCGAACCGCAGGTGTTGTCAGGCTATTGAATTCTTCGAGGCGAACGAAGTCTCGAGGCCGGTTACGATCCGCACCAATACCCTTAAAACGCGCCGACGAGATCTTGTCCAGGCACTGATTAACCGAAGTGTCAATCTGGAACCTATAGGCAAGTGGACGAACGTCGGATTACAGGTCTTCGAAAGCGCCGTTCCGATCGGTAAGGAGTCAGATTGTTTCGTTTCTTCATACCTTTTCACTCAGTACACCTCTCAAGGCGCAACACCTGAGTATCTCGCGGGACATTACATGCTTCAAGCCGCATCTTCCTTCCTCCCTGTCATCGCTCTTTCTCCCCAACCTAAAGAGCGTGTGCTCGACATGGCTTCCGCACCTGGAGGGAAAACGACGCACATCGCTGCACTTCTTCAAAATACAGGGCATGTTTTCGCGAACGATGCAAACAAAGCTCGTACGAAAAGTCTTGCAGCGAATGTCCATCGCTTAGGCTGCAAGAACGTGACCATTTGCTCGTACGATGGACGAGAGTTTCCCAAAGTCATGGGTGGCTTTGACCGGGTTCTCCTCGATGCACCATGTAGTGGAACGGGTGTTATCAGTAAAGATTCTAGCGTCAAAGTCAACAAAGTAATGCCCCCTTTTTCGTCCAATCATCGTCATCTAATCGCATTTCCAGTCTGAGCGCGACTTCCAACTTCTATCCCACCTGCAGAAGCAACTGATTCTGTGTGCCATTGACAGCGTTTCTCCCGAGTCGAAGACAGGCGGCTACCTCGTCTATTCAACCTGCTCAGTCACGGTTGACGAAAACGAGGCGGTCGTAGACTATGCTCTTCGGAAACGCCCCAACGTGAAACTTGTCGACACAGGTCTAGAATTTGGGCGCGAAGGCTTTACAAAGTATCGCGGGAAGGTATTCAATCCCTCACTAAATTTAACGCGACGGTTCTACCCCCATGTGCACAACATGGACGGCTTCTTTGTGGCCAAGTTCAAAGTAGAGAAGCGTTCGAAGGACCAGGCTGCAAACAAAGTCGTGGAGGTCAAGAACGAACTGCCCGCAAATGTAGAGGAAGAAGACGTCGGTTTTGATTCAGAAGAAGACAAGGCGCTTATTCAAGGTCTGTCTATTACGTTCGTTGTCTCGCTCGTGTATTCACCTATCTTTGTTACCTTTAGAGGGCAAGCGGAGACAAATGAAGGCCAAGGGCCTTCGGGTTCCGCCGCGGAAAAAGCCCGAACAGAATGCAGGGACGAAAGCATCATGACGATGAGGGATTTCTGTGTACCCTATACCCATATGTTGCCTTGCAAGCTTTTTTACCAACCTTGCTTATCATTATCAGCGACAGCTCGAATGGAACTGGAACATTCCGATTCCATTTGTATTCCAATGACATCTGCGTGCCCCTGTCATATCGAGCTGTGCCGCCACTGATAGGGAATGGAAGTGGAGCCCGGTCGTCTGAAACAGTATTGCTCAAAGAAGTATAGGCAGACCCACATGAGACTAACTCGAGCAACGTTTTCCCGAGATTGGCCAGGAGCGTCCCATGACACTCTGCACCTCCCAGGAGATCCAAGGTCGCACGACTTGGGGACGGACTGCTTCTAAGCCGAAGCCGGATATGGTACAAGGAGCGGCGAAAAGACGTCGGTTATTCTTCGGAGCCTAGTAGGTTCAAACAACGCGGTTCCGGAGAGAAGACGAGTTTAATGGCGATTCGCACTGCGGACGAGATATGATCTATGCGTGCACACGGCATTCCGGAAGTGTTGCAAACACCCTCATGTGGAGGAAACAATGGATGTCAGTCACCTTGGTGAGACTCGAGGTCATGGTTGAGGAAAGGACGAACAACTACAATGTGTTTGTGAGTCAGTGTGTGACAGCAAGAGGGAAAGAAGGTGCACCTCTCAATCAATCACAGAAGTCTGACACGGCAGCAGTAGCGAGCAACAAAACTGTCACTGGCAGTGAGAGAGTAAAAGACGAACAAGTGACCGAGCGCATGGAACCCCAACAAAGGCTCTTGTCCATAAAAATATAACCATGACTACGCGGTGACCCAGTGTTCTCATCAACTGAGACGCATGTGGAACTTGACGCCATACGGGTCGCGGATGATGGAACGGCCGTCGATGATCAATGATAACTTATCAGTCACATCGGAGGAAACGTCATGAAACAGCAAACCCACATGTTTTGCTGGGGTCTCATGAGGGGAGGGCGCACCTGAAAACGAAGATTGGTAATATCGGTTGGTATTCAAACGCGATAGAAAACGTCAATATTACAGTTGTCATGTGGCCCCTCGTTACTCTGGCGTCATCTCGGCTGTCGGAAGATACTACTAGTAAGAAAACATACAAGACATTTGCGTGACATGGCGTTAAACTGGCACAAGGCGCACGTCCAGGCTTCTCCATCGCGCGAAGGATAATAATATCCACCGTTCGAGCGAAGCAGACATGATTCTTACACACGAGGGTAGATCGAAAGAAACGGTGTCTGGATGTATTTCCATGATCAGCAGATTGGCTAGACATATGACGGTGAAGCCTGATCCAACCATGACCGGAGGGTTGACGAGCTCGTCGAGCAGGGCGATGGAACATTGCAAGAGTAATCGTGGGAATTCTGTGTTGCGCCTTTCAAGCTGTCACACGCCCAGTGAGATGATATTGAGGTCGGGGCTAGAATCTAGAACAAATCTCCTCACTCCGCCGAGCAGCCAGCCAACTGTGTGAAGCAATGAATGCAGCGATGGAACTGCGAACGAAATGTACACAGATGCTACGCCCAAGGCCAATAAACCAACCAGGAATGTACTGCTTTCTACAGCTCCCGGTTCAGTGGCTGTCTTGAGAGCGTGCCAAGTGAATCGGAATAGACCGAGGGGATCTCAAAATTTGAAAAGTAGCGATCGGCAAGTGGATGAATTGGTCCCATGATGACGTGATCCGGTGATGCTGAACCTGCCCTTCTGTCCACTCCCATTTATGGGTTCGTTTGCCAATCTAACTGACTCTGCCACCGCACGGACCTTCGGTGCTAGAGCACCCGCGACCACGAGGAGAGTCGTTCGTAGTCTCTGACTCCGTAGTCCGCTAGTCTGACGAGTGGCTTAGCGTCGTGTAAGCGCCGTGAGAGTGGATATGTTCTAAAATAGGCAAATAAGAATGGTTGTCAACTGTTGAAAATTAGGTTAAGTGTTTTTGTTTGGCGCGTAAAGCGGAGACAAATAAGGATAAGAGAGGCGCGAATTCGTTCTCAACTGTATCTCTTCCTCTCTCTCTTACTTCTCTCTAGCCAACGGTCCTAGCGCTGCGTAGCACGCTCTTCTCTCTCTTGTCATTTATAGTTTTTTCATGTTCGTCCCTTCCCGTCGTCCCTCGTCCTCCTCGCTCACCTCTTTCACAGCTCACATTCGCATTTCTTGCAATAATGTCTGCTACCGAGGCCACCGTTGCTGTTCCCGCCGAGGAAGTCAAGCCTGTTGAGACCCCTGCTGTCGAGCCTGCTCCTGTCACCGAGGCTCCCGCTGCTGAGCAGCCCGCTCCTGCTACCGAGGACGCTGCCCCTGCCGCTGTTAGTGTCTCCCTTTGTGTCTATTTATATCCTCTCACATTTAGCATAGGAGGCACCAAAGGAAGAGGCCACAGCTGCTGTAAGTGCTCACCTTTGTTGAAAACTGTTCAGTTTTTGACGCGTTTTCTTTTAGGAACCCGCTGCTGAGGCCACCACTGACGCGCCCGCAGAGCCTGCCACTGAGGCCGCTGCTCCTGCTGAGCCTGCCAAGGAAGAAACCAAGACCGTGAGTTATTTTGGGGGTACTACATGCTATTGGTGTCACTGAGTCATTTCGGTATTAGGACGCTCCTGCTGAAGCCCCAAAGAAGGACGACGTTCCCAAGAGCCCTAGCCTGCTCTCGAAGATTCTTGCGCCGTTTGGAAAGATCAAGGCTCCTACCAAGAGCCCGAAGAAGGAAAAGAAGAAGGAAGAAGTATGTATTAAATTTTCTGTTACGCTCAAGTGTTAAAGATTTTCAGGTTGAGCCCGCTGCACCTGCTGCTGCGACGGAGGAGCCTGCTGCTACTGAGGCTGCTCCTGTGGAAGCCGCTACAGAGGAGCCTCCCGCCCCTGCCGAGGAGGCTGCTCCTGCTGCGGCTGAGCCTGTGAAGGAGACTGAGACTGCTGCCGAGGATGCTCCTGCTGATGCTCCCGCTGAGCCTGCTGCCGAGGCTGCCGCTCCAGCAGCTGAGGCGGAAGCACCCAAGGAAGACAAGGTGCGTCAAACTTTTGTTGGATAAGGCCTTTCGTGATTCTTTCGACAGGCTGTGACAAAGGACAAGGTTAGCAAGGCCGCCAAGGCTAGCCGCCGTATTTCGGCTCGTGTTACCGATTTCTTCAAGGCCAAGAAATCGGAGGTCAACGCTCCCTCCAAGGTTGATGAGCACCCGCCCAAGATTGACGAGCCTACTCCTCTCCCTCCCCTTGAGCCACCTAGTGAGGAGCCCGCTCCTGTTGAGGCTCCTGCCGAGTCCGCGCCTGCTGCTGCCCCTGTCATCGCTGCTGCTGCATAAACAATCCTTGGTTGCAGTTATTTACGATCGACACGAGCTTGCCTAATTCTTATCCTCTTTGGTGTATCATGTATGGTCTAGTTGCACCATTCGTGAGGCGGATTCCTTTCCATTGTCCATGGCTTTTCTTCTTATACGCTAATTGTTGGATGTGGTTTTGCTCTGAACCTTGACGACTCTCTGATCATGACTACCGCATTCCATGTTTTCACTGGCTAATGTCGATTCATTTGATTTTGATACCCTCTCCTTTGACCGTGATGGATCGCATACACATGTCACATAAGTCCTTCTTGTAATACAACTTGAAGGCTACCTAGAATTCTTTGATTGGCGTGATGCTATACTTCCGAGAGTTGGTCATTTAGGCCGGTTGTGCTGATATGACTCGATCGCACGACTCGGTTACCTAGAAGGCTGAGGGAGCTCATCAATTTGTGTCACCCCAAAACTAACGGATTTGAATGCCTCCCAAGTCCTCTGCCGTCGCTAAAGAGCGGCTAGTCGTCGACGATGAAGAAGTTCTGCAAGCCGTCGTGCTCGCGGACAGCTTCAACAAACGCTTTGCCCCTCTGACCAGACACAAGCCTCGGGTAAGTTGCACTCGGATCTTTCATGTTTCCTGACCGACTTGGATCAAATCCATCAGTGTCTACTCCCCATCTGCAATGCACCACTGCTCGACTGGACCTTCGAAAGCCTTGCCCTGGCAGGCGTTCAGGAGATATTCGTCATATGTCGTTCGCATGCTGAGCTAGTCAAGACCGCTATAAAGTCTGCGCAATCTCAATCTCCATCCGATCCTGGTTACTGATTCTTTCTGGTTATTGTCTCCCGAACAGAAACTCCAAATGGTCGAAACCCAGTAGCGGGTTGAAGATTGTCCCGATCGTGACTGCCAAAGAGACGTTCTCTCCGGGAGATGCTATGCGAGATATCTACACGCACGGGATCATCACGTCTGACTTTGTGCTCGTCACGGGTGATCTAGTGAGTAATATCCGGATCGACGAGGTCGTTCGCGTGCACAAGGAGAGGCGGAAGACGAACAAGGATGCTATCATGACGATGGTGGTGAAGGAAAGCGGCGTGCGCCATCGTACGCGGTGAGTCTTCTGGGATGCGTCTTCAATTATGTACCTGGTCGCTGACGAGGTGATACCCCTGGGTCGGTAGATCGCGGGGAGACTCTGCTATCTTCGTGTTGGATCCCGAAACGTCCGAATGTTTGCACTACGAACCTGTGACCGGTTGGCCGCCTAAGAAGTATGCGAACATACCTCGCGAGATCCTCGCTGAACATCCTGAAGTCGATATACGGAATGACCTCATAGACTGCTCGATCGATGTTTGCTCCGTCGAGGTATGTGCATATATGGGGCGACTCCTGTTCGACCAAGTTCACTGACTCGTCCATGCGATACAGGTCCCTTCGCTTTTCCAAGATAACTTTGACTATGGAGACATCCGAAGAGATTTCGTACACGGTGTTCTCACATCCGACTTGCTCATGAAGAACATCTATTGCTACATTGCGAAAGATGGGTATGCAGCTCGAGTCAAGGACACTAGGAGCTACGATTCTATCAGGTTAGGTTCATTCATTCTTGCTCATCTTCGTTTACTGAGACTGCTTTTTAGCAAAGATATTCTTTCGAGATGGACCTTCCCACTTGTCCCAGACGACAATCATCCCGGTGGACACTCCTATGAACATCTGCGCGGGAACAAGTATATTGCAAAAGACAACTCTGTCGTGCTTT
Organism: Chalciporus pseudorubinellus; assembly: GCA_038092895.1. Classification (NCBI taxonomy): domain Eukaryota; kingdom Fungi; phylum Basidiomycota; class Agaricomycetes; order Boletales; family Boletaceae; genus Chalciporus; species Chalciporus pseudorubinellus. The sequence goes on along the minus strand of JBBPRG010000088.1, from coordinate 16,971 downwards.
CCAGGTGGGCTTTCTTGTTATTTTACGACTCTTCGTAGCGATCTAGTAGTGACCTCCGACTAGAACATGCAAGATCGGAAACAACACCCTCATTGGATCAAAGAGCCAAATCGCTGATAAGGCTCAAATCATCGCCTCCGTCCTCGGCCAACATTGTATCATCGGAGCAGGTTCCGTCGTTCGCAACTCTTACCTCTTTGATGGGGTCGTCATTGGCCCGAATTGCACGATCGAGCATAGTATCATCGGAGCGGGCGTTCAAATCAAGGAGAGGAGCAAGGTCGAACGAGGTTGTTTGATTGCCGATAGGGTCACTGTTGGACCACGAGCAACATTAGAACCGTTCCAGAAGTTGTTGAGGAAACGTCAAGATGCTGACGACGACGACAATGACGAGGAGGAAGAGGAAGAAGGCGATGCTGCTGCTGCTGAGGATGGCGATGACGAAGGAGGAGAGGACGACGAGGAAGAAGAGGACGAAAACGAGAGCGATGAAGAGGAGGATTCTGACTACGAGGAAGTGGAAGCTAGTGAGTGTCCATCTGACAGGGTTTACTGCCTCGCATTCACCTCTCGCGTTTCAAGACCAAGATCCTGCTGCAGTAGAGAAGCTTGGATCAGATTCTAACGCAATGATATGGCCACAACCCAAGATCGACGAGGACGAAGAAATCGATGAACTCGAGCACCCAAACAACCAACGATTGATGCGCATTGGTATGCCCTCCTACGTCCACTCAAGTCATGGCTCACTGATCATCTTGTCTAGGCGATACTGTTTCTGACCTTGAACTGTCAGACCCTGGTTCAGTGACTTCTTCCGAAGCAGACTCCGGATCGGAGTCAGACTCTGATGACGATGACCGATTCGGAGGACTCAGCGCAACATCATCATCATCCTCCACATCCCTACCCCTAAACGTCCCCTCCGATCTCGTCGCTCAAGCCGACTCTGCTGCTATCACCGAGTTCCGACATGAAGTCACACAGTCACTCGATCGTGCATTCGCGGAAGGCCACTCTGTCGATAACGCCGCCGTGGAACTAAAAACGCTGAGAATGGCTAGTAATGTTCCCCTCCGACTGGTCCGGGAAGCTGTCGTAGCAGGTGTCGTGAGTCGGATAAAGATAGTCGAAGGTGGTGGGCTACCACAGCGGCAAGAGATTGCCGTGATGGTCAGCAGGTGGGGTGGTCTTATCGACAAGATTGGTGGTGTGGATGCTGTGGAGACTGTTGAGATCTTACAGGTACCTGTGGCGCGATATGTGGCTCTGATCCGGTCAAACTGACGATGTTTCATAGGAATATTGCGCATCGTCGGACCGGCTACATCTCTTTGGGCAGATTCTTGTTGCACTCTACCAAGAGGATATCGTGGAGGAAGATGATATTCGGAACTGGCATCAGAAGCCTCAAGCGCGAGGCGAGGGTATCACACCCCCCGCTTCATCGGAAAATTTCAAGAAATGTTGGACCGTGGGTGCTCATATGATCAAACAGTTCGACGAACAGGAAAGCGAGGGTGAAAGCGAGGAAGAATCCGAATCCGATGCTGAGGCCGAGAAGAATGCCAAGCCAATTCCCGTACAACAACCTGGTCCACACTCCTTACGGAAACCATCCCAGGAAGACGATGAGGACGACGAAGACGAAGACGAGGATGACGATGACGATGACGAATAAGAGGGCAGATGCGATAAGGCCCGGGTAGGCTCATGTGCACATTAGACGTCATTCAACTACATTACAACATTGCAAGTCCAAATTGTTATATCCTGATTGTCCGCGCCTGACCATTCTCCGCCGAGACCCAAACGTCCATCGTCTGTTAATACATGGCGAGTAAACGACAAGTAGTCAGCTTGCTACGCTGTTTTAGTACTTCAAGATAATGTAAAGGGCTGTTTGGGGTAATATTTTTAGTCAAAACTTGACGTGGTTGAAACCTCTGACCGTGTATGACACCGGGCCTTGGATATCAAATGCGTCAGCACGCATATACGCGAAGATTTGGTACTTACACCCAACCAAGGATGGTTAGCAAAATGTTGATGAGCTGTTTAAGACAGGGTTCAAGTTTAGTCAACCGCTCGTGATCAAAGTGCAAATGACTGTAGAAACGCACGAAATCAGCACCACATCCCCGCTCAAGGAATACGGCCAGGGGTGGGATGAAGAAGGCAATGCTGTCGAGGATGATTTGAGTCGCGTATCACATCGTGTCGTGTTTCCTTTGACTTACATGATCTAGAAATCCCCATGTTCCATCAGGTATAACGGTGCACGTTGGAGAGGCAGACTAACTTTGCAAATGTCTCCAGCGGTCAAAGCCATTGTATCGTATGGTTGAAAGGGAAGAAAATAACGAGGCGCGCCTCATTAGACCGTTTGATTTATATACTGTCCTGCAATTCCATCTAGAATATGTATGACGTCACACGCTGTGGGGTGTATCTAACGTGGCTGTTCTGGTTGTGGCACCTTGGACCACATATTCGATGATGGACCAATCCACGGAGCTCAAGGAATATCTCGATATTTCTTACATTCCAACAGAACCACGGAACCCACTCCAGTCGTTTGACATCTACATCCCAGTCCTAGACACTCACACGTCCAGTCTCGTCTGTTTCATCCACGGAGGCGCATGGAGATCGTGAGGCATCCCAGTCTAACCCGATATCCACCGCGCTGATCTCCTGTAAACATCAGCGAGGACAAGGTCGATCACGCCGACTTGGCCCGTCAGCTCGCCAGATCCACCGGATATCCAGTCGCTGTCCCCAATTATCGGCTCACTCCCAGAGAACCCACGCCAGAGAACTACCTTCACCATCCAGAGCATGCAAAGGATGCCTTGCATTTCCTCGAATTCATTCGAACGTGGCATAATGAACATGGGGACCTGTTGCCCCGAAAACCGACTCGTCTGTTCCTCATCGGTCATAGCTGCTCTGCGCATATGCTCTGCTCCATTTTCCTAAACATGCCAAGCGACTTGGGGGATATCCGTCCTTCGGATGAGCTCGTGGAATCCATCACAGCCATCATTATGTCGGAGGGCATCTACGATGTCGACTCCCTACTTTCGAGCTTTCCCGCGTATAGAGCGTGGTTCATCGAAAACACGTTCGGGAAGAGGGACTCGTTCGAGCATGTGTCAGCGATAAAGGCGACACCAAACCCAAAGGGCCAGCATATCCATTGGTTGATCGTACACTCTACAGGAGATACTCTAGTAGACGAGCGTCAGAGCAGTGCAATGTATGATTTCCTAAAGGAAAACTCGTGTCAGGTTTCCTGTTCTTTCGCCGAGTTAAAGGACGAGCATAACGATATCCTGAAGGGAGCCCAATATGTGGAAATCATACGCAGGCACATCAAGCGCATTGTGGATGCTGAGTAGGTCTACAGGGGAATTTGTCTATTCTGCACAGCTAAATGAATTCATGCATAACCTAGTGTCATATCGTCCAACAGCTTTAAGTGCGCTTTTTGAGTAATGCATGAAAAGCTTCCTCTAATCGCAATGCTGCCCGCTCGCAGTCCTCTTGCGTGTTATACAGTGGTGCAGGTGTCAGCCGAATCACGTTGGGCTTCCTCTCGTCCCCAATAACACCCTTTGATGACAAGTAATCGAAAACCTCTTGCATAACGCCGGAATTTGCCGGCAAGAACAGCAGGGACAATTGAGCACCCCTTGACTCCGGGGCGTGAGGCGTAATGATGGTAAAAGCAGGTGCGGGCTTCTGAGCCTTCGGTTCCCTATCTTCGGGCGGGTATCGTTCAGCAACCACATGTGGGGGCACATAAAACGCTGATTTGACAAGGAGGGATTCCAGACGACAGGTCAGCAATACCGAACGTTCGCGTAGGGGTTCCATCATGCCAACTTCTTTGAATATCTGTAAACTGCCGAGCAAAGAAACCGTTGCCAGAACCGAGGGATTGGATTGCTGGAATCCCTGAGCACCGGGGATGGGAGAGAATTTGGGCGGCATCGAGAATCGCGTGATGGGGTCATGTCCCCACCACCCTGCATACCTGTTACGCAGCAAAGTAAGCGCATAGCCTCGTAACTAGAGACAAGAGATGGGGAACACATACTGCGGCGCGCTGTTGTTTTCCCACTTGCCATGTACAAAAAGACCGCCGATGCCACCAGGTCCTGAATTAAGATATTTGTATGAGCACCATACGGCGAAATCAACGTTCCAGTCATGTAGAGCCATGGGAACATTCCCGACTGCATGGGCAAGATCCCAGCCGCAAATACAACCCTACAAGTCAAATGCATTAGTGCCCAAATTTCTTATGCAAAATTGTCAGAAAAACTGGGCTCAACGAGTCCGCCTGTCGGTATCGGAAGTGGGGGATGTATACGTAATTACACACACGATGGGTTCGTAAACTTACTTGTGCCTTGGCGGCGTTGGTGATGGCTTCCATGGGAAACCATTGTCCAGTGTAATACTGCACGCCGCTGAAAATCACGAGGGCGATAGACGAACCCTCTTTGGCGAGCTTGTCGAGTATATCCGACTCGCGAAGAGTGAACTCGCTGTCTCGGGGAAACATCTCGATAATCGCCTCATCCGGGTCATATCCGTGCAGGCGAGCTTGCGACGCGAATGCGTACTAGAGGGTATATTCAATTGCGCGTCTGGATTGGCGACAACCTCCACTTACTTGATCCGAGGGGAAAGCTTTGCCTTCGCAGAGAATCCTAAAGCGATTTGGGGTAGGCTTGTAGAAAGTTGACATCATCAGATGCAGATTCGCAGTCAAGGTCCCCATACAAGCAACTTCTTTCTCGTTTGCGCCTAAGAAGTTAGGTGTAACCACATAGAAAACGTGCCAATGATATTTCCGCAAGGTTAACTCACCAACTAACTCAGCCAGTAGAGGCGTGACCGTATCAGCAATATTCATCCATTCGCGGCCGTGTGGGTGTTCAAAGTGACCCTCGACTGCTCTGTAGACGGTTTACGAAGAGCAATAAGATCGAGCAACTAATATGCCAAGCGAGTCGCTCACCGAGTTCCCCATACGTCTAGCTCTTCTTGGAGAAGAGTCTTTGACCGTTTAGCTAATGGCCCCAGAGAATTACCACAGAGATATGCGCATCTGAGGTTTCCTGTGTGATACGAGAGAAGACAATGTGAGTGTGCTCGTTGGACACATGGCAAGAACGGCAATCTCAACCATCAGATTCGGGGAGCGCAGCCCTGAGGTCGTTGTTTGTGGGGATAGAAAACTCATCGCCTGTAAGCACAATGCTCAAGCCTTTATGATTGGTTAAAGACATGTGCACCGGCGGGTTGTTTGAGTGTTGGCAAAGTAGATTGTGAGTTGGCTCAGCCTTGCCGTCAATGTATTTATCTCAGATCGCTGAACCGCCGGCGTCTTACCACATTGGGCCTCTATGAAGTCTGCCGTGTGTCCACCTCTTCAACGACTGACGCCCTCCTTGGCCACACCCATCTCTCCTCTTAGCCTGAGCACAAGCGTGCAGCTGAAATTTGGCTGAAAATCATGAGCAAAGTGGACGATGCAGCTCAAGCTCGGACGGTAATCGTGGTGGGTGCTGGTCCTGTGGGCTGTCTCGCGGCAATATCCATCGCCAAGATGGGATGGAATGTCGACATGTATGAAGCAAGGCCCGGTAAGCTGTTGAATCGTGTCATTGTACGATTGTTCTCATGTCTATCAGATTTACGGCTCCCCTCCTCAAAGGCCGCTGCCCAGCAGCGTTCCATTAACCTTGCCATATCATCCCGCGGAATCGCCGCCATCCAAGCTGTCGACCCAGACGCAGCCACCCGATTCCTACAAACCGTCATACCAATGCGTGGCCGGATGATCCATGACAGACAAGGGAACCAGCATAGCCAACTGTATGATAGGGATGGCCAGGTGGGTAGGATTCCCGTGTGTCGGTTGGAGCGTGATGGCTTCATTCGCGTGTCTGTCGGGTATATACTGACAAACCTTCCGGAATTCTCTTCTTTTTGCAGTGTATCAATTCCATAGATCGCGCCCTTCTCAACGAAGGTTTACTGGAAGAAGCTTCCGCCGTTCCGAATATCCGTTTGTTTTTCAACCACAGGGTTCTTTCCGTCGATTTTGACAAGAGAGTGATGACTATTCGGGGCATAAATTCGGAGTCGGACATTCGAGCAACTTTCCATCTGTGCATTGGTGCAGACGGTAGTTATTCTATTATCCGTCGCCAATTAATGAGGGTCACCAGGTGTGTTAGCCTGCTTGTTGGACATTCTTTCGAGGGACGCTAACTTGAGGCACGTAGAATGAATTTCCAGCAGGAATATATTCCGCATGAGTATATTGAACTTAAAATGCCGGCAGGCTGTGACGAGCATGGCCAACCTGTATTCTTGCTTGATCCGAATCACCTCCACATTTGGCCTCGCCACTCCTTCATGCTCATCGCTCTCCCAAACAAAGTAATTATACATGTCTGACATCTGGTTTATTCCCACCTGTCAACTCACTTCATTTCCAGGATAAATCTTTCACATGCACCGTGTTCGCGCCCACCGTCGAGTTTGATCGCCTGATTGGTCGCGAAGCGATCTTATCGTGGTTCAAGACCTACTTCCCGGACGCCCTCCAGCTACTCGGAGAAGACAAGTTACTTAACGATTTCACGAAGAACCCCCGAAGCCCGCTCATAAGTACCAAGGTACTCCTTATTTAGACCACGTTATTTGAGAGTCTCACAGGCTTAATTCCCATTAGGCAACACCGTATCATTACAAGGATCGGTGTGTGATACTTGGCGATGCTGCCCATTCCATGGTACCCTTTTATGGTCAAGGTCTCAACTGTGGTCTCGAGGACGTCAGGGTTTTGCGAGCACTATTGCTACAGGAAGGCGTAGTTCCTAGTGTCTCAACATCCAATCCAGATGGACAAGAACTCACGGACACGAGGCTGTTGAATGCTCTAGTCAAGTACACCGAAACAAGGCACGAGGATCTGGTCGCCATCTGTGAGCTCGCCATGGACAATTAGTAAGTCCATCTCCGGTTACCAGGTCTCTCCATTCATTGTTATCTGATGCAGTGTCGAAATGCGGCATTCTGTGACAACACCCGTGTACCTTTTCAAGAAGGCATTGGATAATTTGTTGTATACGCTCACCTCCAGCAAGGCCTCCTCGCTTTCGGTCACGCAGTCGTTGGCTACGGTCCCGTTCCCATCTCCTAACCCTACAGGATGGCTCCCACTCTACACGATGGTTACCTTCCGCCCTGATATTGGCTACGCAACAGCTCGGAAGAAGGCAGCAAAACAAAATGCAATCCTCTCTGCGATAGGGAGCTTCGGTGCCGTGGCGTTGAGCGCCACAGGTCTCTATGTCATATTCCAGGCATTACATTGGCTGCGGAGACGTTGAACGGTTTTTCTTGCCGGGCCAACTTTGTAGACCCCGTGCTCCTCAATGTTCATTTTTTCCGTCTGCCAACGGGCATATTTTACCAGAAGCTGTGATTCCAATTAGAATTTTCTCCTGTCGTGACCAAGAGTAGTAAACGGTGATTAATTTGGGACGAACATGAGGATATCCCGCAGAAGTGACTGACGACACATGTTTCTAAAAGGAATCTGGATGATTGGCTATCGACGCGACCGTTCACAGGGTGTAAAAATAAGCAAGGGCGTGTGTACAGTTAGACGGACAACCCGTATGTAGGCCACAAGAAATCCCATGATGTGCAATTATATAGTCTATGTATGCTTTTACCTGCTAGAAACACAGAAAGCAGAGTCAATAGTCGTGGTCTGTCGTAGAGATCTGGTATACAAGAAAACAAGAAATGCAACATAATTGAGCACAGTAAAACAAAGAAGCGTGAAGAGGGGGAAAGAAAGATGGAGATTTAAGTCTTCTTGGGTGGCCGCCCCCGTTTCTTCCTGGGACTTGGTTCACCTGCACCCTCGGCGGGAGCAGATGTGGACGTGGCCGCTGTGGCGGCTTCCTGAGGTTTCTGTTCTTTAGGCGGACGACCACGCTTCCGCTTCGCAGGCGGCTCCTCAGCGCCAGAGTCGTCCTGTTTCTTTTCCTGAGGAGGGAATTGGTTGGTCGAGAATCAGGGACAGGGGAGATGGGTGAGATATACTTTGGGTGGTCTTCCCCTTTTCCTCTTGACTGGTACACCTTCTGATGCACCCGCTGTTGTGGGTGCAGCCCCTGATTTCTTGTTTTTACTTCCTTTGGGACGGCCGCGCCCCCTTTTGGCGGGTTGCGAGTTATTTGGTGGTGCAGCGGCTATGGGGGCGAAGCAGAAAATTTAAAAATGATCAACACACTGGGCTGTCAGGCGTCGAGACTAGCAAGACGACAAGTAGCTCACCATCTACTTCCTCTGCATTTGGCTGATCGTTTTCTTCGATATCATCGTCATATCTGTCAGGAGCGTCCTCTTGTTGTGGCGAGGCGGACATTTGAGGAGGGATTGTGTCTGCTGATCACAGGAACTGTACAGCGGCAGGTCGCAGGCAAAGGACGTCCGCGTCGAGGAGAGAGAGGAAAAGCGGGGAAAGGGTGAAGCCCTCGTTTTAACGGAATATTATCCCCCTACCGAATATAGTTGGGACGTGTATTACAATTGTTTCCCTCGCGTGGAATTCTGGCCAAAACCAGGATTTATTATTATCGTCGGGCAATCTGCCTGTTCGTAGAGTTTTAACCCCTGATATTCGGGGGGATACGTACGTAAATATGCCGGAGAAGTCAAGAAATTCATTTCTGGAGATTTCTACTGATTTTTCAGTCGCTCTCAAACAGATTGTCACCGTGTCAGGCCTGCGGACACGACTCGATCAACGCTCGAAATCCATGGAAATGATCAATCACGCATAGCCACTCTCTCTCAGCAAAGTGCGCTTGGATCCACTCCGATGCATGTCCACCAGCAAGTCCGCTCCTTTAGGCCACCGCCGATCGGCGATTTGCGGTTGCATGGCCTCCTCGCGAAAACCTTGAGTGTGCGACGACACGCACGGAATATTATGTGGAACGCTCAGATAATCTATCATGCCAGTGCTCGCCGGCATATGTTCTATCGCATTTTCTGCTCAGTTGCCCGACCGGGCCGCGGAGTCGGGATTCGTTTATTTCAGTCGGCGATATAAATAGCCGTCTTTCCACGGTGTGCGATCAGCAACGTGGAATGTGTTTATGTTTCTGGTCACTCTCCTCCAGATGCAACGTTCTGTTCTACAAGCTGTCGTCCTCGCCATCTCATCCATTGCATTTGTGAGAGCACGCCTGCTATATTCTGGCCCTCAGGATCTCTACGCCTTTCCAAAGTATCGCGTCACATATCTCAACGACTTCCCCGTCTTGAATGAAACCGCCCAGCATTGGCTACAGAGCGGTCTACGGGGTGGAGAGCGGGAGTTTCTTGGTGAATCATGGGACCAGCATACCTGGTATTCCCAGGCTGCTATGAAGGAAATAGGTAGTTCTGAAACTGGAGCGTTCCATGAAGCACCTAATGTCTGTACGTCTACCATGTATTTACGACGTCGTCCAATTCACGTGTCTGGGTCGTAGTTCACTCTGACGCTCCCGATTATGCCCTCCAACACATGAGAATGGGACCGGACAACGAGTTTCTGTGTCTCGTTCCCCCAACACGTGATATAAGCACCTCGCCACCAGAAGAATTCGATGGCGACGCAACGCTGCGAAATAGCTGGTCGTTGCTTCAGCCTTTATCCGGAAAATGTCTCTATGTGCGCTCGTATCCGAAGGCGCTGTTAAAATTCTGATTTCATCTATCAGCATCGACAAACATGGTTCACGTACTCTTATTGCCACAACCAGGAAATCAGACAATTTAAAGAGCTTATTCCCACACAACCACCCACAGGTAATGCGTTTCTCTGACGAGTGACTGTACCGCACTCAAATAATGCCATGTAACCAGGGCCATACGAGCCCACCGAGGATCCCCAGGTGCGCGTGTCGCCACGATGTCTTTGAAATACGATTCTAAGTTTTGCTCAGTGGGAAGCGTTCACGCTTGGTCGCGCCCCGGACACACCGGACACCAGGGGGGATGTGGTTGTAGCTGATCAACTCCCCCAGACCACAAACTTGGAAGTCGCGCATGGTCCAGGTTCTCGTTACCTTGTCCAACGATGGGGTGACGGCACATTCTGCGATAAAACTGGGAAACCTCGTGAAGTTGAAGTTCAGGTATGTTCGACTCGCAGCTGCGCAATAATTGTTTCATGATTGGTTACCAGTTCCACTGTTCGATGACAATGACGGACTCTATACTTCTCGTCCGAGAAGCTAAAACGTGTTCCTACGTGCTTGTAGTACAAACCCCGCGTCTATGCGGGGAGCCTGGGTTCAAATCTCGTCTTGAAACTCGCGAGGAATCGCCTGTTCGCTGCCGGCAAATTATCGATCTAGTCTCTACCCCAGTCCCTCCTGCAGATTCGACTCAGCTTGATCACAGACGAACGGACGAGCAACCGAATCTAAAAGAATCAGATCACCCTCTCCACCTTCTCAACCGCCAATCACGTTTCGCGATACCCTCAGTTGCTTCTTCCCAAAGCTCGCTAGGAGGTGACTCCGAAGGCAAGGTCGAAGAGCCCTGGGACGAATTTTGGAAACGAGCTGTGGAAGTTCTGATGAAATCGCCCGAAATTCAAGCACTCAGTAGCAACCAACAGGTGTTCCTCGATCGCGGTGAAAACGGAGAAATAGTCATCGAAATTCTGGAAGAGATCCCGATAGACGGAAACGTAGATGAGGAGGTGCAGAGTGATATGACTGCTGAAGAGTTTGCACGGTTTACGGACGCCTTGCGAAATACGGTACTTGATGTGAAGCGGGAAGGGGAGACAAAGGGGGGAAGCAATCAAGATAGGGAAGGCGAAGGAGAGGATAGGCCCCGTAACACCAGAGATGAGCTGTAATGTGGGTTGGTTCTGTTATCTGATCTAGTCAGAAGTTACTATCTTTGCATCAAGCCTGTCTAGACCCTCATTGAACCTGCGAGCAGTCTTTGACGGGACGGACGATGGTAGTATTTTTTTTCATATCCGTTACATTAAGTTGGGCGCATAGTTGGGCGCATCAGGTTATCATTGGCAAACCGGTGTGTAGCGGCGTAACGTTTCGGGCCCACGGTTAACCCCAATGCCCGCGCAGCGCAAACTTGAAACTTCCTCCAATGGATTTTTGTAGCTTCTCCAATCGTAACGCCACGTGGTACGTAACTTTTATGCATGAACTAATTAGCGGCTTCACTTCAAAACGATCCTTCTCCCCTCAAACCATGGTCGTTTCACTCGGTGGCTAGACTGCTCAGTGAACATGAATCGGGCATACGTGGATTGGTTTCCCCGCGGGCAATTCAGGAACAGTTCCACTTACACGTACTCGTAGCATCAAGCCCTGCTCTCTTGAGTGGCTTTGAACCTGCCATGATGCTCTGTATCGGGGGGCTTCGGATGAGATATGATGCCATCTGCCAGGAATCACCAATTCACTGAACTTTACTTCGTTTTCCCAGCAGGGTGCCGTTCACACGCAGGTCTAGCTTTATATTCCGATAACCTGGGATTCCATGCGAATATATCTACGGTGTCACAGTACCACATGGAAGAATGTCAAGTTCGTACCTCAGGACTTTCCCTTCGCTTCTGTGCTCAGGGGTCTCGAAGCACTTTTGAAATCGATAATCAGGTGCTTATCAACGTGAAACTTGTGGGCATCCAGTTTTCCGTCTGTATCCTGTCCCTCGGCTCACTTTCGTATGATTCGACTGTCGTACAGGGTCCGGGAGTATTCTCAAGTCTGACAAGCATTCCTTCGGGACAGTGCCTTTGCACCGGTGCGGTGTTTTCACTTTGAATGCGTATTTTTCCAGAATGGCCAATTCACACCGTCTCACTCGATCAGTTCACCTTGAATATTTCCCCGATACTAAATCATCCGCTCCCTTTCGTTGCATCCCGCTCCGTCCGATCCGTAAACAGACTTCTTAACCTTGTGCCTCATGTTGCCAAAATTCGATCCTCCGCCTGCCCACTCGAAGGCCGTCAGACACCCAATTCAAATATTTCATCTGACAATTCTATAGTTAATTCACTGACATTTTTGGCCTTTTCCCTCAGGTTAGCCTCCGTTCAACACCCCCTGAAAATAGACACATGTAAAGTACCCTGCCAGTTTCTCCCATAAGCCCAGATGCACGTTATCTACACTGACTGTCGAGGGTACTGAGCTACTGCCTCACTTCGTCATCATTTGTAGTTTAACCTTCACTTCTATTCTCTCACGTCCGGGGCCTGCTGCGCATTGCCTAGGCCCATGCGGGGCTATGCCCACGATGGTCGTCCATCCTTTGAAGACGTAGTCAGATAAGGTTTTATTGCATGATTATTTAATGACGGGGAACCAGAGCTGAACATGTGCCTCCGAACAATATTCAGATGATGATCTTTTTACCCCTTTTCCTTCCGCCACGGTATCGGATCAGCGTGACAAGACATACAATACATTCGTTCGCCAACTCCCCTGGTAATTCTTAGCCCACCTCGTATTCAATTACTAATCGATCGTTGTTTTACGCGCACAAGTCTAATACTTTTCCCTCCTAGTGGATCGTGAATAGATCAGCGTGCGTCGTTTTTGTCTGGGCCTGGATCGTCCCACCCGAGTCCCACTCTGTTTCACTGTGCTCACACCTCTTCCGATCATTTATTTACAGACGGCGAGGGACTAGCCTGCATCGGGTATACCTTCACGACGTCGAGCGAACATGCCGAGCACTGGCAATACACATGTTCATGTGCTCCACTGCACAATCTTGTAATTTCTTCGCATGCATCAAGACGAGCATCACGCCACTGGGTCAAGACTCAATAGCACGGCTACACGCCTTAAAATATTGTCAACACACGATACATTTTCTAATCGATGGCTCGAATAGATGGATCATGGCTCATCCTCATCTTAGTTCCACATTCCATTCAAACATTAGGGCTAGATTGCAACTTGAACAAGCCTAGGAACCGTCATTTTCCACGCCTACAACCGGAGTCGGTAGCTGTGCCGTCAGGTCAGTCTGTGGCTTGATGACAGTGGGAGGGGGGGCTAACATGTAACACTGGGCTTGGGTGCCTGACTTGACATCCACCTAGACCGGTCACTATTTCGTCTTTGAGAACGTGATGGTCTCTCAAACGGGTTGGTCACCAAGCTATCCTGTTGGAAACGCGCACCATTGACAAAGACGTAAGTTCTTTGTGCTTTAACGAGGAAAAGTCACGAAAGAGGTGGTCGACGTTCCCTCCGACAAGTGACCCCAACTTACGAACACGCCTCTAGAGAGCTCTAGAGTCTAGTACTCCTGGGAACTTCAAATGCGAATGTGATACAGCGCACTCAAAGTGTTCGCATGTCGTTCAGTTCCGAGAGGTAACCGGAACTTGAGGAAGAATGAGGAGACATAGGACATCCTCCGAGGACCATGCTCAAAGGGCTCGGATCTACTTGCAAGACAATTTCGTATGTGATCCTTCTCGACAGTGACTTTCCGTAACGTACACTGCTCATCCAGCAGGGGATTTTTGGGGTACTTATTTCTTCGATGGCCTTATGTTGAATGAATATTCAACGGAGACGAACCTCCCTCCCAACCCCTACCATATCCCCACCCTAACTTACATCACATTTTATCAATTATACCCACCGACGACTCGGAAACGAGCGCAGAACGCAGGGCGCTCACGGGACGACACGGTAACGAGGTATTGAGAGAGTCTGATGAGAAGAGCGCCCCTACCAAGCCGCCCGCCCTCACCCCCACATGGAACACTCCGACTCCCATCGCAGCGCGTCTCCCCTCTCCCCCCTTCTCCCCCCTTAATACTTCGCTACCTATCCCCCTGCATACACTTCCACCTTGGTGGACAGGTACTTGCTTCACTACAAACTCAACGACAGACAACCACACACCCCACCAGCACCCGACCTGGGGTACCGTTGATTGGAAGGACAGGGCGTATAAAACTGCCGGCGGGAATGGCAGGATCCGAGGGGGGGCCTACAGTCTGCTCTCGGATGCATTCGCATGTTCAGGGAGGCACAGCTGCCTCCTTTTCATTAGGGTTATATGTACCCCAACGGGACAGAAATGGATCAAAAAAGAAAAAGAAAACGGAGACGAACATTTATTCCTACACGTCTATTTTACCTATCCATACTTCAATGTCCCACTCCATTTCAGACCACAGGTTGGTTGTCTACAGGAATGCAAGCCAAACCAAATCGTGATTTTCTTGCTCATTCGAGTTCCTGGGCTGTCAGAGCGACGCGGCACTCCCTGGGGACCGGAACTGAGTGTAGCTCGCGAGCGCTAGGTCGTTCTCGTACTGAAGCCTTTCTCACTTCAGTCAACGTCCAGCACAAAGAATTTATTCCCAGAATTCCTAAGACCCAAATCGTTGCCTACTAGATCGATTAAGTAGATGATAACAGATGCGAGAACGAGGGTGGTGGTGTAACGGCTATTTACAAGCGCATTGGGAACGTATCTAGTGAGCAAGTCCCGATGTCCAAAAGGAGTGGCATGCTGCAAACAAAGTCCAGCGAAACAGAAGCAACGCGGTGTCCGATGACGAGAAGGGAATCGGAGGTGAAAAAGTGGGGGAAACGGGAAAACGGGGAGGTATGAGAGGACGACTAGCCTGGTTATTTCTTGTGCATGAGGACTTCGACTACAACGATGATGACAATTACGGCGATGATAATGAGCAAGAGGAAGAAGCAGATCCACCGCTTCCTCCTTGCAGCACGAGCAGAGACGACAGCCTTGTCCGTGTGGGCCAGTCTGGAATTTGAGTGAGTCATTGTCACTAAGAGACTGATATGCAGAATGTACCCTGTTTCCATATCTTTTTCGACGTCGGCAGCGGTGGCCTCTATGTGATTTATCGTGTCATCTTGTTGCTCAACCAAGACGCTCATCTAAAAGAAACCGACGTCAGAGGGTAACCCCTGGACAGCAAAAGCACTAAACGCACGTCATTGAACAATTGGGCAAGTTCTGCAATAGTTTGCTCAATGCGCTGGATATTTTGATGACGTTCTTGCACCTCTCGGTATGCAGCGCGTGATCCCTCGTAGCGGTTAGAGTTCATCAACTAAACAGAGTATGAGCCTGGAACGTCGGCAAGTATAATGAGCCGTCTTACAGCCTGACTGAAGATCTGGCCTCCAGATTCATCGTTAACCACCGCTCGTATCTCTTCTGGTGTAGCGTCCGGCTTGACTGAACAAGCGGTCAATTCGATAGTCGTGGACCTCCAACCATAAAACTAAACTCACCAATCTTGAACTGCCGCTCCAAGCGTTGCTTGTACTTTTGACGGTACTGCTGTTCCACTTGTTGATAGGCTTGGATCGCATCCACGAACTTGGATTTTATGAACGCAGTCTGAACGTAGAGGGATCAGCGTTATCAGGGCCACCGTCACGAAGTCGGACTCACCTGTTGCTTGCGAATCTGGCCGTCCCGACCGGCACCGCCTTGTCTCTCTAGTGCCTTGATTCGGCGCTTCAGCGATGCACTGAGTGCACTCGTCTCTTCCACGAACTCGGCCAACTGGGCTGCACTCCGTTCTGCAGCAGCATCGTCGGTGTTATTGAGCGACCTCGAATGAAGTTCGTCGATCCGTTGAACGTTGGCATTGAACGTCTTTATGGCATCTTGAAGGGAGGCTATCTGCGAGTGGAGAAGCAAGGAAAGTGAGTGGTATGTTGATTACATAGACGTGGTTTCGGGAGCACAAGAACTTAAGATGAAGGGGAGAGGAGAAGAGACGGACGCACCTCTGCGTAAAAGGCCGACATATCACCTGCGCTTGCCCCATCACCGCCAGCGGCGAGGTTGGACGTGCTGTCGTTTACTTCGGACATCTCGTACGCAGAGTCATCTTGTCGGGTGTAGAGATTCCTGCGTGGTGGTCAATGTTCGATCCTCTGGAAAGCTTGCAGGCGCCCACCTGCCCTGTTGTTGAGCCTGGATGATACAGAGTAGCGCTCAGTCAAGATGAATGGTAATGGGCGCAAAAAAGAAGGGAACTAACTCTCATTGCTGCTAGTCTGTCCATGGTGTGTCGTCAAGGAGATCAACCGTCCGAGGATGGGGAGTGTTTGGTGTAGAAATGAAGAGTCCCCGTCTTGCCTTTTTCAAACTGCGGGTTCCCCTGCTCATGATGGCTGCTGCAATTGCTTTTACCAAATCGCTACAAACAACCTACACCGCCTCTTCACATCTACTACTCGAGCAATTCATCAAGCTAGTGTTCCAGCGCAGCGCGTAGGACTGCAATCTGTCGATCCAGCGTCACCCGGCTGGGCCCCCCGATTGCAGTCCGTCTCTCCACGCTTGCTTCAAAGTCAAACACCTTCACGACGTCGTCCCCGAACTTCTCATGCAGACCTTTGTAGTCCTCCACCGATAGCTCGTTCAACTGACACTTGCGAGCCTCTGCCAAAGCAACCGCTCGTCCAGATACATGGTGTGTCTCTCGGAAAGGCACCTGTATTTTGTGTCAGCACCGTCCGACAGTCGCAGGCGTGAGACACGTACCCCCTTGCGAACGAGGTAGTCTGCCAAATCGGTCGCGAGTACATCCATGGTCAATGCTGCTCGCATCTTGTCACCATGCACCTGCCACCCCCATCAATCTACAATAGCCCTCACTCGAAACCAAACACTTACGGTCATCGTGGCGATAACACCTTCAGCAATCTTGAGAGACGCGCTAATATTGTCCACTGCGTCAAACAGCGGCTCTTTGTCCTCTTGCAGGTCCTTGTTGTACGTGGACGGCAGCCCCTTTAGCGTCATCATGAATCCTGCCATCTGGCAACCCAATCATTGAGTACCGCACACGATACTGGC
>JBBPRG010000087.1:0-23990 GCA_038092895.1 Chalciporus pseudorubinellus | reverse complement strand
CAGAGCCTGTCAACTGAGTTGACAGCTGGATTTACGGACAAAATCTGTAAATTCCGACGGACGGGAAGTGGTCACCGTTCACCTTTCCAATGATTAGCTGATCTGCATCTCTCTTGGTACGCACGCAGTGAATCTGAAGTTTGCGGCAGTTCGAGCAGACAATCTCTGCATTTCGCGGCTTAACAATGTGGTTCTGCTAGCGATTAATCCAAAGCCACGGCACGACACGCTATACGAGGCCGTACGCCGGTATCAATTGTGAGTACCTGACACAAAGCGATGACATGGATGCGGCCGCGTCATAATCCCGGCTGTTCGTTTGTTTGGGTCTAGACTTCATAAGGACAAGTAGAAGAATGCTATAGCACTCAGTCAGCGAGGTCATCCTGTTATCCCTCCTCCCATCCTCGAAGTTGAAAACAACTGACAAGAAAGAAACTGATCTCCACCATATCATCACATATGGCGACAACGACTCAGAACGAGGCGCCTCGGGCTGCCCAAAAAGCAGCACCAGGTGCATCATGGAGGGATAAGGAAGAACAAGTTTTGCCCAACAACCGTTTGGGCATTGTTTTCTTTGGTCTGTCGTGCACAATGTTCCTCGCGGCACTCGACCAGGTGAGCACCTGGGTATTATGCGTCGTGGAGTAGATCTGACTGTGTAAAGACAATCGTGTCCACGGCACTCCCCACCATCGTGGCCAAGCTTGGTGGTGGTAACAATTACAGTTGGGTGGGAACGTACGTCGTGTTCTTCTTGATGATGTGCGCCGTTTCCTCAACCACGGACGAACATAGCGCATACATGCTTGCTGCAGGTGCTTTTGGCCCTCTATACGGAAAACTCTCTGACATGTTCGGTAAGCTCACATTGAGTCAGGTGGCACTAAGGGTTTCTCACCCATATCGCAGGGCGTAAACCTATTCTTTACTCCTCAATTATGATTTTCCTGGTACGGACCTTAAATGAGCATCGCGCATCCACTGACCCATCCCTTTTAGTTTGGCTCAGCAATGTGTGGAGCAGCACAGAGTATGAACTGGTTGATTGTGTGCAGAGCGGTTCAGGGTATTGGAGGTGGCGGTATCATTCAACTCGTGTTCATCACGATCTCGGACATTGTTCCGCTGAAAGAGTACGTCATTGAATTTAACTCTCTTCCCTCCTCTGACTAGAGTTTAGTCGAGGCCGATATGGTGGTCTCCTTGGTGCTACGTACGGTATCGCAAGGTAAGGTATACTTTTCCGAAGGCGAAAAATCGCTAACAAGTCTCTTGGACAGTGTCGTGGGGCCACTTCTCGGCGGAGTGGGTATTCTGCCTCCTGTAATCATAATATTTGTTCTTTACTGATTGGCCTTGAAGGTTTTTGCTCAACACGTCTCTTGGAGGTGGTGTTTCTTCATCAACCTGTATGTTTTCGCTTCGCCATTTAGTGTGCATTGCTATGTTCTGACTGGAGTTCAGGCCTACCGGTGGTGTTGCAGCAGTCACCCTCTTTACTTTCTTAAATCTGAACCCGCATCAACGCCGGCCAATCCGCGAACAAGTTGCTGAACTCGATTTCATTGGACTTGTATGCTTCGTCGCGGGTGTGGCCTGCTTGCTAATCGGCTTCGACTTCAGCCAGGACAGCTGTGAGTCTCCAATCGGCGTCACATGGTTAGTGTCGCGCTTCGGGGAATCAACTAACTCCTCTGTGTTTCAAAGGGTCGGCAGCAAAGACGATCGCGCCGATCGTCGTGGGGATTGTTCTGCTTATTATGGGTGCAATAAACGAGACATATACGACCCGGGCGGCGATTATCCCTGCCCGTTTGTTCAAGGTGAGCATAGAGACGGCTGGCCAATGCTTACAATGTTAAGAAACGTTTAAAGACTCGCACGACTGGCATCATCCTGGTCACTGTTTTCCTTCATGCTGTCATTTTCTTCGCAGCTGCATAGTGAGTACTTCAAAATGCAAGCGCACCCGCTTTACTGACTCAATCCATAGTTATCTTCCATTATACTATCAAGGTTAGTTGTTAGTCCTGGCAACTCGAATGTGAAAGCTAACAGCTTTATATAGTACTTGGAGCGTCCGCTACTGGTTCTGGAGTCAAGTGTGTTGTTCCTCTGCCTTCCGTATAATTACATTGGCTTATGTGAGACTCACAGGATGCTTCCCGTCTCTCTCGGAGTGTCCTTCACCAGTGTCGTCTCCGGATTTACCATGTCGAAGATCGGGAGATACCGCCCCATCTTCTGGGTTGGATTCACCCTGACGACCCTCGGCGCTGGTCTCATGATGATGCTAGACTATACGTCAAGCCTGTATGTCCTCTCCATTTGCAAGCCTTATTGTCATACTCAGCGATCCAAAGTGCTAGACAGGAAGTTTTCCCGCTCATTACAGCCCTCGGAATCGGCTGTTTGATCCAAGTCCCGCTGATAGCTCTCCAGGCAGCGATGCCCCTGAAGGACATGGCAACCGCGTCGAGTGGTTTTGAGTTCCTACGGTAAGTTTATCGCCGCTCAAAACTCAACCGTCTCTAAATTGAATCCTTCAGTACGGTTGGAGGCGCTGTAGGCGTTTCCATCGGCGAGGCCATCATTGCAAGTGTTCTTCCCGCGAAACTCGCCGCGATCCCAAATATTGCCAGCCTAGGCCTTGGCACCTCAGCTGCGCAATTGAATGGGAGTGTTGGCCTAGTGCACCTGATTCCTGTGAGTGGAGCTGTCACGTCCTTTTAACCGGAATCACCTGACAAGTGCTACCCTCAGGACATCACTCTCCGTAACGCTGTATTGCATGCGTGGTCGCAGGCAATTGGCACGATATGGACTATGAGTGTGCCAGTCGGCGGCGTTGCTCTGATTCTGTCATTGTTTCTGCGCGAGTATTCGCTTGAACGTAAGACCGTGCGGAGCGGAGACACAAAGGATCCTGGTGACCCTGAGAAAGGTGACATTGAAGCGCCCAAGTCCGAAGAGGATGACGCAGATGTCACACTCACGACCTCCGTAGTCCATCCAGAGAAAACGGAGGGTAATCAGGGGGAAGCTTGAAACCACTCACTATTCGAGAACAGACCGTTCCGATACTGTTGTACATACTTTTCTTACCTCTCTGCTACGCTCACTACATTACCATACATGGGAGTCGTCGTACTTGCGCGCTTTCCTCCAGTCTGGCTACAGCTACACACACTCCTTCTAGTTACTTACATTTACCGGTCCTCTTCATCTGGCTCGTCTTTACTCACACTCACGATTATGTCTCAACATCTCACATGTATGATATCCTCAAGCATGTAGATAGATAACCCTAACATCATCATACGAATGCATCACTTCAAGTGGTTTTATCAATTGATGTACTATAGTGGGGTAATTTCCTTTTGAATTTGCAATACAGTGACAGTCGACTCCCTTGTAACCCATGGCCTAGACAAACCATAGGCTTTTTGGATTTCCTGAGCCGGTTTTGCAGGCCTGTGCAAGGTGATGCTTCCGATTGGTTGACCCCTTGCTACATCAACGAAACAGCTGAAATGAACATTCAGTGTCAAGCCCTTGGAAGCTTTGAGAGCTATGATTGGTTGCATTGGAGAAAAAGGAAATTTCAAAGCTGCCGTGAATGTGCTTTCCAGGAATCCGAAATCGCCCTGGGGCACGAACAGCGCCAAAAAAGGAAACGATGGCATCTCGGCAGCCGACAGCGCGCCTGCGTGTACACGACGTGTTGTCGTGTACATACGGGTGCGCTCTCGTCGAACTGGAGCAAGTACCTCAGGTTTGACATTCCTGCATCTCCTCTGATTATTTTCAGATTGAGCTCTCCATCAAAAATTTCGAAAAAACTGAATTAAATACCTCCCCAGCTCTGACACCGATCTCCAAGGTCATTTGCACTCGGTTCAGGGTCCTCCGGGAGCGCGACGCGCTTTTTCCTCGATATGGTAAGTCCCCCCTTCTGTACGTATTTATTTCGTCACTCTACATCGCTGCTGAGGCACCCACCGTAGCCGAGCGTGCCCCATGACAGACTGACTGGGTTTAGTTTGTCATGGGGCACAATGATTTTCGCGGATGGGAAAATTTCCCGCCCCTTCCAGCGTGCCCCATGCAAAACTGGATGAAAATCCAGCCATGGGGCATGGTACCTCGAGCCCGGTAAGTCTGAGCGCTCTTGTTGGTCCCCTTTCCCGCATCCTGGCTCGCTTACATAGTGATGTTAAGGGCCTGGCTTGGCCTGAAAGCCAGGGCCTGGGCCTACAAAAACCTCAGGCCAGGCCCTCAATGTGGGCCTGGCCTAGGCCAGGGCCTATTATAAGAAAAAATGTAAATGATAGCTTTGATCATTTTTACTACTTTGGACATTATGCCTCTACATCTGAATGCTCTGAAAGCTCTAAAATCCAGCTCAAATCCTCAGCTTTCTTCTTTTTGCCCCTTTCCTCTTCATTTTCCTCATCCTCCAACCCCAACTCTAAAGCAGAAGAGGGAGCTGGCTCACGGAAGATAAGATTGTGATTGTACATCATTCTCAACACCTGTATTGCCTCCACAATATCTCCCTTCAGGCGATTGCGATGCTTGGTGATAGTCAGTGAAGCTGCAGAAAATGCTCGCTCACTAGACACTGAAGATGCCATAATGGCAAGATAGTCACGGGCAAGGGATGCCCATACAGGATATTGCTGGGCATTAATCTTATGCAGAAGATTAGTAATTGAATCATTCACAAAATTGTAACTTACCCCCCACCACTGAACAACTGTCATACCATCAGCCAGAGAATGCATAGAATGAATATAGAGGTTGAACTCTCTCATCCAAGGAGATTGTGAATCAGCTGCAATAACCTCCTCATTTGAATCTTCATCTTCACTAGAAAGCTCTCTCAACAGTCTAGCAAGCTTTCCTTTCTTTGGCTTTACAGCAAGAGAATGGCCACCTTCACCATAAAGCTTCTCAAAGCACTCTTTGAACTAAAGTTTGATAAGAAACTGTACAATTTTCATGATGACACTTACCAATTTCTCTGCATTTCGTATCACTTCTTCATGAAGCTCTTTACCCCAATGTTTCTTGAAGTACACATCTTTTTGAGTAGGATCAAGGACTACAAAAGATAAGTATGATGACAATCCTTTGAAATTGACTTACTGATAACCATGATATAAGCATCAGAGTCTGCTGTATGCTCATAATACTCCTTGATCTTGTCCATAGCTGCAATTAACCCCTCATGAAAGCTTTGATATTTGGATGACTCAGAACGAGTAGTCCAAGCTTTATAAAGAGCCTCAAGAGCTGGAAGAGCATACTGCAAAGTAGAAATGCCATCAAAGGAAAAACTCTGCTGAGCATTATCTGCATGCTTCAGAGCAATCAGCCATGCTGTAAAATCTAGACAATCACTTACAGCCAAAAGTTTAGCAAACAATCCCACTCTATTTCACTCTTCCTCTGTTAGCTTTAGCTGGTCAATCTTCTTCCTTTTGTCCAAGCTACTAGCTTTCAAACCCAGCTCATAGATAAAGGTATCCACAAACTAACAAATTAATCATGCAAGTTAAGAATCACATAAAAATATACTTACCTTCTTTTTCCTTTCAGCCCTGTCAATCATCACATAGGTAGAGGACCAACGAATAGGCATGTCAACCAGAAGATTAGACACTTCTCCTGGAGCACAAGGTTCAGGAGGCCGAAGTTGAATGTCTCTGAAGAGTTGCTTTCTTTGAGCTGAAGATTTTGTCTATGAAAAGATTAGCAGTGAATGAACAGCTTTTACTCAACTTACCTTGACTGCAATAGCTCTTATTAAACCAATTTCATCCCTATGTCCATCCTCAATTGAAAGCTCAAGATCAACCTTTTCAGGATTATAAAAGGGTGCCTTGCTATAGGTTGAAATCAAAGCTCTTGTAGCAAGATGAATAACATGAGCCAAGCATCTAAAAGACTATTAGCAACAATCTATGTACAAGATAGATTTAGCTTCATACCTAATGCGACGCTGTCTTCTTAACCATGGCTTTCCAGTATGGTTGGCAAGTCTGCTAGCAAACTCTATGAGCATGGTACCATTATTAGCTGCATTGTCACAAGTGACATGACCAATCTACCAAAAATGATTAATATAGGAACTGCAATCTAATTGAACTGACCTTGTGTATGATACCAAACCTTTCACAGATCTTAAATAGAGCTTGGCCTAGTTTAGAACCATCATGGGCAGTATTTAACTGAACAAAACCCAAGATACTAAACTGAAGAGTCCAATCTCCAGGCTTGGACTCTTCAATTCAATGGCCAGTAACAGCAAAGTAAGCATCAACATTGCTTGCCTGCCAAGCATCACAAGTCAAACTGATTTCACCAGTGACCATGGTACTCTACAAAATGCAGAGGAATCAGGATATTCCATATCAAAGCCAAAACCACTCACATTGAGACGTTCTTTAAGCTTGGCCATCTGCTTTTTGAAGAGATCAATAATCTCATGACGAGTAGCATGCCGGTTGGGCAGCACAACACTCTTAGTTGCCCTAGAAGCAACATCAATCATCCTCTTGAAAGAAGAATGATCCATAGCTTGAAGGGGCTAAAGTCGAATTTAACAAGCCATTGAAAGATATAATAAATATCACATACCTGATTGGTACTAATAAGCCACTCTATTGCAGCCTCATGAAAAAGCTGCTCAGTATAGGGCACTACCTTCTCAGCAATAGTGGGCTCCTGAAGATGATCATCCAAGGTGCCCTGCTTGAGGTTAGCAACAACAGAAGCTTTCTTTCTACCTTTGGTATCCTCTGGAAGCATGGACTCAAAGCTATGTTTCTTGCACCATTTATGATAGGCAGGCTAATCACATATAGTTAGTATAACATTGCAACAGACACAAGACATACCTTATGTTTCCATGCCAGATGACGACGACAGGTGGAGGCATCAGCCACAATTTCACATGGCTGATTTGCCTTTCTACCAGACGATCAGAGAATATGATAGAGACATTTGATAATCACTCACTTGCATGGCTCACACTCCCTAACACGACGAGTAGTACCACCAACACTTGAAACTTGCACTGCACTAAGAAAGGCAGCTACATCTCGAGTTTTATCTTCCCGTCGCTTCTTGATCTTGATATCCTGAATGTTAACATTCCCCTCTTCTTCATCCTCCTCTCCATCAACATTCATCATGGATGGAGAGGAGGCACCTGAGCAAAAAGAAATTGATTGAATGAATACTATGATAGAGAATGAAATAGTAGACCAGTACACCTACGAGATGGGCTTCTTGAGGGAGCAGGACTTGTAGCACGAGACATCATAACTAGCATATGTGATTCAGTATTGTCAACAAGGGTAGAGGCTTAGAGGATATATTTACCTGAGAGGCCTTGTTGAGGCTCATCAACCACATGACGAAGTCGTTTGCCTACAAATACAATCTCAGAACCATTCTCGGAGTCAGATGTGATCTCGGCAGGTGCAAATGTACGCTTTTTGCCCTTCCCTGTATCTGAGTCTAATTGGTCAGTGGATTCAAGTCCAAGTTAATATCATTAGTGGCTTGGTAGAAGGGGAACTCGCTTGTAATTTCCATACCTTTGAGTTCAACTGTATCTTGTTGCAATTTATTGGTCACTTCTGACTCGGAGGGTGTTGAGTCTGTGTTGTTGTGATCACATTTGGGTTTGTCATGGTCGCATTTGAGTTCGTCATGGTCACATTTGAGTTCGTCATGGTTGCGTTTAAGTTTGTTGAGGTTGCGTTTGAGTCCGCCGAGTGACATTTTGATCCCGTTGTGGTACAGTTCATGTGCGGGATCGTTGTGGTCGCATTTGGGTCGCAATTGAGTGCGTCGTGGTCGTGTTTGAGTTTGTCATGGTCGTGTTTGAGTTCATCATGGTCGCGTTTGAGTTTGTTGAGGTCGCGTTTGAGTCTGCCGAGTGACATTTTGATCCCATCGTGGTACAGTTCATGTGTGGGATCGTTGTGGTCGCGTTTGGGTCGCAATCGAGTGCGTCGTGGTCGCATTTGAGTTCGTCATGGTCACATTTGGGTCTGTTGTGGTCACGTTTGAGTTTGAAGAGGTCGCATTTGAGTTTGTTGAGGTCGCATTTGAGTCCGCCGAGTGACATTTTGATCCCGTCGTGGTACAGTTCATGTGCAGGATCGTTGTGGTCGCGTTTGGGTCGCAATCGAGTGTGTCGTGGTTGCGTTTGAGTTCGTCATGGTCGCATTTGGGTCTGTTGTGGTCACGTTTGAGTTTGAAGAGGTCGCATTTGAGTTCGTTGTGGTCGCAAACGAGTCCACATGGTCGCATTTGAGTTTGTCGTGGTTGGGTGAGTTCATTGTGTGTGGTTTTGATTCCGTTGTGGTGCAGTTCGCATGTGCGATCGTGGTGGTCGCATTTTGGTCGTGATTGAGTGTGTCATGGTCGCAAACGAGTCCGTTGTGGTCACCAATGAGTCCGTCATGGTTGCAATTGAGTTTGTAGCAGTCGCGTTTGAGTTTGTAGCAGTCGCGTTCGGGTTCATAGCAGTCGCGTTTGAGTTCGTAGCAGTCACGTTCGGGTTCATAGCAGTTGTGTTTGAACCATTCATGTTTGTTCGAGTGCATTGGGTCCGTTTGGGTGTCGTTCAAGTCATTGCATGTTGCCGCAAGTCATTTTTTGTGTGCGTCACAAGCCATGTGTGTGTATCGTGTGTCGTTTATGTGTGGTGGTAGATAAATTTGTGTTGAAACAGTCCCAGTCAGTTCACTAGTATGTTGATCAATAAAAATTCGGATAAACGCACCTGTGGTTGTTTGAGTGATGGGCATAACCATATATGCAGCATCTCCAGGAGGTGGTTCTTAGCACTAGAGTTAGTTTCGAGTAAAATAGAGAACTTACTATCTTTTACAGCCACTCGGTGGCTCGAAAGTTCTGGGGTGGCATCGTTGTTGGTGTCAGCTAGGCGAGCTGATGGCTTGATGATTTGTTGAGTTCGGAGAGGCTGTATGGGCGCCTCGTCATCGCTCAAAAGGGCTGCCATTCCCGGCACTGATGAGATTAGTGCTGTGGATAATCCAAGTGCACGGTGATTGATTGAGAGCTGAGGTAAGCAATTGTATAGTTCACAGACTTTCCTGACACTTGTAAATTAATTGTAATATTAGTACTACAATAATAAAATATTACTGATAAGCCCTGGCCTGGGCCCGGGGCTTGGGCCTGAACCAACCTTAAGCCAGGCCCTGAGCCCTGATAGGCCCTATATATGGGCCTGGCTTGGCCTGGCCTATATAGGGCCTCAGGGCCTCAGGCCAGGCCGACAACAACACTACGCTTACATGCCCAGGCACCTCCCGCTCGTTCCATTCGTTTCCCTGATGTCGAAACGACCCCATCTATCACTCATTGTGTTACGCTTGGTCTTGTTGAGCAAGCGTGGGACTCTTTAAGACAATGTGGGTCAAGGGTTCAAGGAGACGATGACTGCATTGTTGTTGAATGAAGAGCTCTGGCCGCATTGCCAAGCTTTAAGGGGTTCAAGGAGTGTTGGCACTGAGGCACAATGATGAGGGGGACGTTGACTTAGAAGTACAACGACAGGAGAGAAGAATCGATGTATTCGGTAGGAAGGTAAGAGTAGGTTCAACTTGGGAAAATACATCGAGTAAAGTATAGGGTTTATATAGTCAAAAAATGGAAGGCAATGGAATGTGATGGAACGCTGATGACTAAGTAATGAGTCATACGCTGAGTAATGCATAGAATACAATGGAAGGATATGGAAGGGTTACGTAAGTAACACTGCCTTGGTTGGACTCGAACCAACAACAAGGTCATAAGTACACAGAGAAGGAAGAAAAAAGGAGACAAGTAAACGTAAATCGTAACACATTGCCTCTCTCATCCACCTCCACCACTCAACAGGTCCATCGCACAGCCACTGTGCCCCGGGGGCACGCTTACATCAGCACCTCCCACCCAAGCCGCGTGCCCCATGACAACAAAGCAAATTCATACTTTTTTGACCATCTAAGTGTAAATTAAGCAAGTTGCCAAAAAGCAAATTAAGTATCATACAAGGCAGGTCTGTATCTTATTTTTGCTTAATTTCTGGTTAATCACACTTTTCCTGTTCTGCCAAGCATGGGAAAAAGGGAAAAAAGAGAACAGTATTATTGCTACCACACCTGCACAACAGTACAAAAAAAAATAACAGTGTATCTACTAGTAGCAAAGATGGTCAAGAAGGAGCATTAATAATGAATTGAAATGGAGTGGGATGGGATCACAACAGAGAGCAGTGCAGTGAGATGAGTGTGCTGCTGGTGTGGCTGTGTATGAGGTGAGTGGCTAAGTTGGTGGGGGACTCAGAGTAAAAGCTAACCTTGTGATGCTGGCATGGGCTGTTGAGCTCATGCCAGCTGTGATATGGTATTTAGGATGAAGTAATGGTGGTGGGGCAAAGACCATGAGTGGCTGTATACAAGTTGAGCAGTTGCAGTGCAGTGAGGTGAGCACAGCTGTGTACAAGATGAGCAGTTGGGTTGGTGCAGGAGTCAAAATTTACCTTGTGATGCCAGTGTTCAGGACAAACTTGAAGTGGTGGTGGTGGTGGTGGGCAAAGACCAGGGGCAGGTGGCAGTGGCAGCTAACCACAGTCTTAGTCTTAGATAGGGTTGCCAAAGTTCAGTTCAGTTCAGTTTGGGGTCTACTTAAGCTGAACCTGAACCTGAACCTACTGCCATTGTTATGCTTCGATAGAGGCCAAAGGCCAACGTCACACAATACCCGGCAGGGACTAGACCCAACGATGGACAGAGGGAGGGATGGGGAGACCTTAGACTTAGAACACACACTAGTGGGCGATGTGAACAAATGAATTAGGCTGGGGTGTGTGCTACTACATGAGGGTTTATATACTGTAGAGAGAGTGTGCACAGACCAGGCTATTCATAGATGAAACAGGCACGGGTAGAGATAAGGACAAGAATAGAATGATAGCAAAGATAGAACGGAGTCTGGATCGATGATGATGTAAGGGTCACGTGACTCTGCTTATGTAATACTGGGATGACTATTCCAGCTATAGATAGAACAGGAAACGGTGTCTAGTCATGTGATAGTCCCAGGATGAGTGTTCGAGTCCGTGCAAGTGTGAAAGATTAAAATGTTTTTAAATACTATAACAGCCATTGCCCTGAACCTGAACCTAAACCTGAACTGAACCTTGTGAACTGGTTCTACCAGGTTCAGTTCAGGTTCAGAACTAGTTCAGAACTAGAATCTCAAATCAAGTTCTCAAAAATTAATAAAATGTTATTTCTGCAGTATCTTTGTGTTAATTCAATGATGGTGGTGTTGTTGACCTTGTTGTTGGCCTTGACAATGTGGTGGTGCAAGGATACTCCCCCAGTGGCTTTGACAGATGCCTGATGAGTCCCAATTCTGTGGTCATGGTATGACCATGTCATAGATATGCATGTACATGCACACTTGACTGATTTCTTAGGTACAGTTTGAGTTGTCCTCAACAATGTGGTGGGTTGGCAAATTGTGTGGGTTATCTGTGATTAGTGTTTGAAGGTCCAGCTCATCAGGAAAATCCTCAATTCGTACAATTGGACAAATGTATCAAAATGTCTTGAGATGTCAACCATTCAGCACAATCTAATATTATAACTTGAACTGCCCAGTTACCTCAGGACAATTGCTTAAAACACTGTTGATGATTGTAAAGTGAACACAGCGTGAAAGCAAGTAAACATTAGGAACAACTGAGTCAATACACTAGTAGCTAGTCTGACTAAACTAACTAACTCTAAATGATGATCATGTATGCATGGCAGTCACTAAACAGGTTAACATAGAAACTATTACATTTTTCCAGCATGTTGCTGCTTGACCAATTTACAGGAGCGACTCGACTGAAACAGGGAATGAGTTGAACACTATGTTGGATCTCAGACACACTGATGATGCTGCATACACAGTCGCCATTGCACAATGTGCATTTAGGGCAGCAAATGGTATGAACCACTCAATGTATGCCAAGTGAGGAGGAACGAGCATCTCAGGGGAAAACAACATCCCTTTTGCATGCTTGGAGAGAGTAAACATGACACATATCTGTGCTACTCGATATCCTTCACTGCACATTTGTTAGCCTTATGGTAGTCACTTGCTAATCAAATATACTCACCTTGCACTCCTATATCTCCCTCATCCCCAGTGAGAACTGGTTCTCAGGTGGTATGGCCAGATATTGCCAGATATGACCTGGCTGAGGCTGGCTGGCCATGATTGTAAATTTTATATCTGGCAATATCCTCCCTATGAGATGAGAGTTATTCGAGATTTGTAATATGATGGGGCTGCATAAGGTATTGTCAGATCTATACACGGTGCGAAATATTACATCTAGCAATATCTCATGATATGCATTTGTCCCGAGAGAGGTATTCCAATGATATTGTGCTGTATCGCTGGATCGAATCTCCTATGAAATTGTGTTGTCATTATATATCTCATCAGACATCACAATATCTGACCAGATGATCATACCACAAAAGAAATATTATGCAAAATTAATGGATACTGGTATTGTGAATAGGGGTACAGGTACAAAATAGGTATCACGGCGAAAAAGAAAAACAGGGGGAGCAGGTAGAAATGGGTCAATACCTGGTGAAAACAATGTGTGAACATGGATTGAAAACAGTGCAAGAACGAGGACAGAAACGGTGCTTGGACATTGGTGAGAAGGCTAGGGAAGCACACGGAAACGAGCAGATATGTTGATGAAAATGCCCATGAAAAGATGACGGAAAAGGATGCAGAAATGCTGGGAGAAAGAATGTGGAAATGAGAGAAGAAGCAGTGGCAGAAAAACGGATGGGGGTAGTGAGAGCAAGTGGAAATAATGCAGGAGTGCTGTGGCCTAATAGATCTTGCCCTGGAAGGTGTCCTTGTTCCAAGCATCCCTCGCAATCTAGTGAGCCAAAAATTAGCCCGTGGAACAGGTTATGATGATCAACTTACAAGATCTTCGGCTTCCTTGTCATATGCCTGTAGAGGAACTAGTTTCAAGTTGTTAGGAGGAGGCAGACTCAGTTTCGATTTACGCTTACCTTATGCTGCTCGTCACTTAACCCAGTATAATACTTATTAAATTCCAGCAAAATTCCTTCTGTCATATCCTTGAACGCTCTGAGCCAGCAATGGGCACATAAGTTTCTGAGCACAATATCAACAAGCATTTCAGTAAGTGCCTTTCAGAGTGATCAATACTTACTGTCCATTTTTTCCAGGACCTGGTCACATTTTCAGGAGCTTCTTTTTAATACTGGACTTGGAGTCTGTGATTTTGAAATGAGAACGTCCACAGTTTTTGGGAATAGTGGATTGCTTAGAGTTGGTTGGGTTGGACTCAGATGGATTGGAAGCGTTGGAGTCAGAAGCATTGGGGTTGGGTGCGCTTGGGTTGGATGTGGTGGAGTTGGAAGTGTTGGTATTGGAAGTACTGGAGATAGAAGTGTCAGCAACAGAAGTGTTGCTCAAGATGGGTGCACTCAGGTTGGAAGCATTGGGATTGGAAACATTGGGGTTGGATGCAGTGGAGTTGGAAGTGTTGAGATCAGAAGTGCTTGAGTTTGATTCAGCCTCACTGCTAGCTTGAGGCATCTCGATGTCAAGCTTGGCGGCGACTCATGCCAAGTCATTTCTAATATTGCATCAGTTTTGCTCAATATAATTCATAGGACTTACAGTGGGTTGCCAACTGCGAGCCTGGCATCTTGACCTCCAGACTCCAAGTCATCGGAAGGTTTCGAGAAAGTGTCAGTGGCAGCCTCAGCAGGATTCTTGCTAGTAGGTTGGCTCTCAAACTCAGAAGCAGATGAGGTGGATGTTTGAGAAGACATTGAAGGAGCTGGGTATGATGTTGTCGATGTTACTGTACCAGACTCTTCACTACTAGCTAAGACAGTTTTGACTCCAAGTTGGTGGCATGCTGAAATGAGTTAAGCACAACTGTTAAAAATGGGATAGGGATATACCTCGCCGTTTCTTTTGAGACAAGATGGCTTCATCATTGTCAACATCCTCCTTCTCCTTGAGCTTGCCCTTCACTTCCCTCCTCTGCTTTTTTCCACCTTGGGAATTAAATTGCCATCATCATCCAAATACTCTGCTTTCTATGATGGGTAGCTTGAACGACTTAGCTTGTCTAGCTTCCAACCATCCTGAGCACACTTGAGAAGCAGGTGAGCCTCTTTAACGAACATATGAAAATACTTCTGTGAGCTTGCATCCAGTTTCCAATAAACCTGCAGGGCACGATAGTTAAGAGCAAGTTCTCACCAAGCACTTCACATGCAGTCATGTATTTTCTGAACTTTCTCTGATGAAGTGATCTTGCCATCCTCCACCTCAATATAAGGGACTTGACTGCGCAAGAATGTCGTACGTTGAGCCTCTGGGCTGTCTAGCCAATCCTCGTAGTCTTTGATGGTCCAGAACCTGATTTTGCCCATTGTTGAGGATCTTGTGGGACGAGGGCCAGAGTTTGTAGGAGTTTTTGCTGTCATGGGAGACTCAGGGAATTGGAAGAGCTGCAGATCAATGATGGCTTCCCCTTTTTGGTTAAGTACATGCCTAGACATACTATAAATTTCATGTCTGGCTTTAGGGACAAATCTTACTGAAGGGTGTCACATTTAGTACTAAGTCTTGCATTCTCGAGTTCGAGCTTCCCTATGTGCTCTTGCGCCATATGAAGTTCATGCATATAGTCTGAAAAAATGGTTGGCCGTATCCTCCCTGTGTACTCAGATCTATCTATAGAAAAATTCAGCTTACGAATTAACTCACCATTGGAAACTGATCTAAAAATGGTACTGAATTGCCGCCAGGGCCTGAGAGGCTTGATGGGCCTGGATCTGATGGTGTTGGGATTATTTGCTGGTGTACTACACGAGGCTGTGAGGCAGGGGGAGGTGTGACCAATTCTGATAAAGAGGATGTTGGCAAAGAAGAGAAAACTTGCATGGTGGTGGTATTAGGCAAACTTGAGAAGAGTTGAGTTGAGGAACGAGACAAGGTGAGAAGTATCACATGAAAAGATCAAAATCTGATGATGTAAGCAACATTTGATGTGATCGCGACTCATCTCTTCACCAATCTTGTCTGCAAACATGTCATCAGACTCCGGGCTCCCTATCACCGAAAACTTTATCCAGGTCACAGTACCATTGAAACACCCAGAGGACACGTACTCATTCACATTCAATCCAGACTTTCCTGGCCCCTTCATAAGTCCACTTTTGTTCTTGTTGTGCTATGTTGATTGTCATAGACTGTTGAAATCATCTCCTCTGGTGTTTGTACCTATACACCCAACAAGACACCTACAGTAGCCAGAATAGAAGCAAGTCCAGTCCAACTTCCTCTCAAGCTCACCGCAAAGAAAGAAGAGAGTCCAGCTCAACCATTTTTTACTAATAGCAGAGTGAAAAAATGCGCTCATTCAGTTGGTAAGTTCCATCTTATGGGAAGATATCAATTGACTATTACCATGCACAAGATCCGAATGAGAGTCTCACTGAACCTGAAGATGATTGTGACTATGAGTTCATCAAATCCTTATATCCACTGAATTTGACTTTGAACAAGGTATGTCACAGATATATATTCACATGCGTTCTTCATTTCTCTCATAGAAGAACTCAAATGAGCAGAAAGTAAACCCTGTTACAAGCGGGAGCCGCACTCGCAAGTAGTACAGACTGTTGGAAGTAGAATGGACCAAGCCTGGACATGTACAATAACTCTCGACAACTGTCTGTATCATAAACTGTCTGTACGGTTACATGGATGCATGCTTTGCTCGAATGGAAGTGTAGAAAAACTGCATACATTTCTACTCTACATCGCCCCTTGCATCCTGGTCTTTGTCCTCCTGATCTTTGTTATCACCTATAAACTGAGATGTACCAAGTCCAAGTCCTGGTTTCTGAACACAAAAGAAATGCTCCTCCATTTCCACTGTACATGGAATCATAGCCACGATGCTAATAATGTCCTGTACACTTACAACTAGAATGGCATTTGTGATTTGACTTGCTGCAAATGTTGTTCATGATTGTCGTAAGAGGACTTCATTAGGAGGGGAAAATGCACGTATGAGTGCGACGTCTGAGAACTGTAATTCTCCTTCATCTTCAACAGCAAGTCTTGTGAAGTATATGACTTCTTCAGCCAGGACAGCCTTGAGGAACTTGAACTAACAAGTGTTAGAATGGAGTGGACCCCACTCGAATTCTATTCAGCTTACCTTTACCATCCTCAAAACTCGTAACTTGTTTGAGGACATCACTTTCTCTCTCCATGCGCTACATGCAACTTGTCTGTTTGGTAGCTGAAGCCGTGCCCAGTGTCTGATCCTAGGAATGACAATAGGAATGTTGTGACCTAAAAAATCCCAAATAGCTCCACTTGTCTCGTTGCTTGGTGTAACGTGAACTTTATCTCATTTTTGGTAGAAGGCATAGCCATCGCCAAGATCAAGAGCACCACCAGGAAGACTGTGTTGCATGTCACCAAGATCAGGGAGTGCAGCAAGTAAGGCATTGACCCGCACTTGTTGAACACCTTCCTTCAAGAAGTTGGCCAGATAGTTTGAAGGTTGTTAATTTCCTGTTTGAGATTGCCAATGGTGCATTCTATCATCCATTGCACTGTACAGATACTCGGCCCTTTTTGAAAGATCTCGGGTCCTAGGTGGAGGACTTGATGTATACAGGGACAAATGAAGTGGAGTCGATCATTACACCATTGGTAATAGATCTCTTCGAACTTGCGTTCCCATGAGGCAAGGAGAGCACAAGCTTTGAGAGCCTTGTCGTGCATGATTTGATGTTGTTGGCATACAATTTGAAATCCATGAACAAGCTTGCAGAAATTGGACCAGTACTGTTGAGGGTGGAGATTGTACAGTAGACCAGGAGCAAGACCGAAAGTATAGAGATAAAATTCCCATGTATTGTAGTCTGTGTTAATCTTCTCTGCAATATTGCATGGTTTTACATTGAATGACCCAGGAAGACAAGAACCTGCTTCTTCAATGGCACGGCCATGAGCTTGCCAAACTTGTTCATCCTGGAGAATGGCCCAATCTCATGTTGCAATGTTGTCCGTCCCCATACAGGTGATACTGCCACGCCAAAGAGATATCAAGAGGTCGCTAAGGTTCGCAGCTAAGTGCATGACATCGGTTGTCATGCAAAGGGGTACACTGAGGAAGTAAGCAGAATCCAAGCCTAGAATGAGTGGTGCCTTCATGATTCTAGTGTCAGTTTGGTGCAACTTGAACTGTCATTGATTGGGTGATGATATCAAATGAAGTAGATTTGCAGAATATTCCTGACTGCCAGTGTGTGAAATCTGGAAGGAGGAGATATTAGGTTGGTTGCTATCTTCTTGAGTGTTATGCAGGCATAAGAGTGCTGGGTAATAATGAGACTGTGAGTCTTTATGTCGACCCCTTACACTGCAATAGAGTCGACATCCATTTTTACCGCAATGTACCAATCTGGGCCTGTCAGCGGTTGTGAAGAGAAAGTAGATGTTGGATCAGAAGACTGTATTATGGGAAGAATCCCAGATCTTGAGACCTTCTTTCTGTAGTGCTGCTAGATAATGGATGCCAACAACCATGAATGAATTGATGTTTTTGACTTGTTCGGGCCTGGAATGAAACCGCCAGGAAGTATATGCATTTTGCAGTATTGTTTATTGGGGGAAAGATTGAGGATAACCCAGATGTAGAGCCAGCAGTTGAAGTCCTTGTCTTCATATAGTTGTGCACCATTGAGAGAGGCCATAACAACAATGTCATTCTCTTCGATATCTCCAGTGAGCAATGCGCCTAAGTAATCCCACCCAGCTACGATGTCGTCAATAATTGGGATCTTGTTTTGCACTTCATATTCGTTGAGAATTTGCTGAGTTCGTTCATAGAGATATCACATCTCACCTGCACTGTTGGGATTATGGTAAAGAGCTTGCAGTTGTGGTTCAAGAGGAA
Source organism: Chalciporus pseudorubinellus (assembly GCA_038092895.1). Classification (NCBI taxonomy): domain Eukaryota; kingdom Fungi; phylum Basidiomycota; class Agaricomycetes; order Boletales; family Boletaceae; genus Chalciporus; species Chalciporus pseudorubinellus. The sequence goes on along the minus strand of JBBPRG010000087.1, from coordinate 5,896 downwards.
GTGTTGTGAATTTTTTTGCTGGTATCTTCACTTGACCATTTGACACCTGGAGTTTAGCTTCATCCCATCGAGATTTACCACAAACTGGACAGGTCACAAGGTCCAAAAACGGTCTGGTGAATCCAACGCAGAAGCTGATGCACATGTTGTGTTCAATTGGTTCAATCCCAGTATGTGCTGCGATTAGATTCTTGACTGCAGTGAAACTAAGGCAGCTATTGACTCCAGGTGCTTCTGGGAAGTTTCATTAATGACACATGAATAAGCATTCTGAGAGGAGTGCTCGAGTGCAAGATACGTCTCAATGCTAAATCAAACACCAGGGTTGTTGAGTTCGATAGGTGCTTCAGGAGGATTTCGAAGTCTTTCAAGCATCGGGTTCATCATTTTTGCGATGGGATTGTCAAGGGACACATTCCTGACAGTGAGCAGGAAGTTCATGTTTTGTCATAGTTTGAGGACTACTGCTGAATGAGAAAGCTCTTCCAGATCAATGACAGGAGGCCATCTTCTATTGTACACAATACATTGAACATGATTCTGCTGAGCTGATGGACGCACAGGAGTTCGGGGTTATTCTGGAGGGGTAGAGCACTCGGAAGGTCCTGGATCTTGTTTGGGTTTGTCTGGAAAAGCATTTTGTGAATGCACAGGACTAGGGAAACACTCTGGAGGTCCTCAATGTTCATCAGGAAAAGGATTTGGACTGGGAAGACACTTGGGAGTGGAAAAACGTGCAAGAGGTTCTGGATCTTATTCAGGTTCATCCAGAATATCCAAGGATGGCAGTGAAGGCAAGCAGAAAGGGGGAACTCCAATGGACTCTGGAAAAAATGGTTCTGGAGGAGAAGAGAAGTGAGGAGGTGATGAACCTCGATCGGAAGCATGCTGAGGCTGTAATAGGGCAGAAGTTTAGTATACTCTCCTCAAAGACACATTACTCACAGGTGCAACATCAATTTCTTTTGGTCAAGCACATTTTCTTTTTCCGACCTGATGCTGGGATTCTGGCGCTTCTCGGGCTCTCTTAGCTATGGCTCGTTCAGTTTCGATTCAGCACACATATCGAGACATCCCTGTGCTCAGACCAGCTTCAAGATTACTAGCAGGAGGATTGTTCTTGTCTACAAGCTTCACAGTAAGCATCTTACGGGCAGCTTCAAGCGATAAGGGCTTGAAGACGAGCATTTTGTGCTGCTCGTCTTCTTCTTTGGTTGCTTTCAGATGCCTATAGAAGGTTGCTTTGGAGACAATGTGAGGTTGTCCATTATAGTGCATCTGACAGATACAGATGCATCTTGTGCTTTCACTGGATGAGCCAGATGGTTCTGGATCCATTCTAGTAGGAAGATAGTGTATTGGTATGGTTCTAGAGAGTGCAGTGAAACATTCTGTGATGTCGAGTGTTCTGGATGTGTACAATCAGAGATGTTCAAATGTGCAATGTAATGGTTGACATTGTGTGATTGCATCAATCCGATCGATATCGAGCACATTGCATCACAAATTATAAGAAAAAATCATATCCCAACATCCGAAAGCCACACAGTTGAGAACTGGGAACATCAGACCATACCATCCGAGAACCAGTTCTCACTGGGCTTCATCTCCAACCTTGACGAATGCTATTTTCAAGTGATCTGGCACCTTCTTGCCTCATTTGTCATCCTGCTTGGGTTGACAATAGATAGAATCTGCAGTGTTGTCATCCATTGTGTGACCCAGCCCATCAATCAAGTGTATTGAATGTAGCATATATGTCACAAATTTCCCAGGGGCATCATAATGCTGGCGGCTTATAACATAAAAAGCTTATATAACAAAGCCCTGCGAATGGGCATGAAAATGGAATAATAATAGTCTGAGATATGATAATGGAAGCTGCTTCCATTGGCTGGGTCTTGCCAGCATGACAGTGGCAGCATGTGCCTAAGAATGGCATATCGATGGCATGTGTAGGCAATCAATGACAGGAGAATGAAGAGAAGAATGCATATGGCATGGCAGGCAGGCGGCATGCCTACATGTCTTGTTCTTCACTTCCTTTCACCATGGTGCCTTCCCATCCATCCTTCAGAGCACACAATACCCATGATGAGGCCCTGACTAGCCTGAAGATATGCTCTATTTGTGGCAACAAATTCAATGTGCAAGAATTTTTGTCTCATGAAAGGAGTTGCAGGAAGCAGAAGGAAGACAAGGAAGGATGCCTGTTGGTTTCCTATCATTACAAGGAGTCTTAGAAAGGTGTGTTTATTTTTTTCTCGAGAGCTTAGGCTGTGAATTTCAGATCATTTAAATTCATTCCCTTTAGTGGCAAGATATCATGCTGCAGCATCTTGGGTCCCTTGTTCAGGATCTGCCTCAACATTCAGGTTGATATTAGTTATTGAGTCTGATCCTGATCTTCTACCTGATGATGAACCATTTCTTGGAGAACTTGGACCATTCGAGGAGGAACAAGGTACATGCTTAACTCACCCTATCATGCATACATTGCTCTAATGACTTTATTTGCAGCCACACCCAGTGTTAACCCCTCAGCACAATCACAGTCTGATGACAACCAAACTGAGTTCAAGATACAATTTTATCCCCACAGTCAATGGGTGTCTCTCCATCAATCCTATGAAGACTTCCATGCACAAAGAAGAACTTCCTGCAAAATAGTAGACCTGACTCTGTGGAGTCCATTTCATACCAATGCTGACTTCAAGTTTGTGAAACCTGTGCTGGATGCATCACTCAACAAAAGACATGTTAACTCATTGCTCAACCTTATTGCCTGCATTGCCAAAGGTGATGCTCAGGTTACACTGAAGAATGATGCAAAACTTCGTAAGACATGCGATGCAACTGGCGAGGAGCTCACTCTGGTGCATATGTATCTCCTTTGTATTCCTGTAAAATTTGACTGACCGAATCTTATCTTTATTAATATCAGTTCTCCAAGCATGAAATCAAGGTACCCTACAAGAATGGAGAGAGGGCATATGAGGTCCACACACAACCTGTGTGACAGTGGGTCCTTGATCTCCTCAAGAATCTATTGCTTGCTCTGCACTTTGAGTGGGATGCTCAGTGTCCAATGCTGCCAGAGTTTTATGATGAACCATGGACTGCAGATAGCTGGTAGGACATCCAAGTATGTAAACATCCTGTTTTCATCGAACCATGTTATAATTGAATTTACTGTAATGCTAATATCAGTCGAGTTTGCCCATGATGTTGAGAATGCTGTTTCATTTGTTGTGCAAATTTACCAGTTGAGATACAGAAGAGCAATATTAAGATGGGGGTGGCACTGTTGTAGGATGGCTTTTGATTGTAAGTTCACATCCACTTTAACATGAATGTATAACGACAGAATACACATGGACAGATTGAAGAAGATCCTGAAGAAGAGGGAAAACTCAGCTATATGAATCTCAAGTGTGTTGTCTGGCATGAGGCATTCAAGAAATTACTTGAAGACGTCATGCAACACTCAAGCACTGGGTTTTCACACATGTCGTCCTATGATAAGATCAAGCACTGGCTATTTCCTGTAATACTGATCCTCTCAGCAGACTACAAAGAACAGCAAGTTCTGTGATGTTGATTACATGTCTATGGTCTGAATCTTGTGCCACAGATGTATGATGACTCTTATTCGTGATCATGATGGAAAATGCCCATGTCCAGTTTGCTTGGTCCTGAAGGAGTGTCTTCACAACCTTTCTCAAATGTTTTCATAGCAGTCACATGATGAAGGTGAGGTTGCACTGCAGCTTTGTGCAGAGAACAAAATGGCAGGTGAGAAACATCTCAAAGAGCTTGGGCTGTGCCCAATTTCCATGAGCTGACTGATGGCTTTCTATGTTAAATACTGTTGCTAACAATATTGCCTTTGATGACCCAGAGCTAGGACATCTTCTGGCACATTCATTATTCATGTGTCCATCAAGCTATGAGCTTTGACCACCTTCAATTTTACCACAGTGGCTTATGGGGCTGCCACTTATGGCCAGAGATGAAGAAAATTCTTGATTTTCTTGGACACATGGTAGAGAAATAGTATGTATAACTAACCCTAATATCTGCCCTCCCAGTAAATATTTGATGTAGCATTGGCGATTTTCCATGCTAAAGGGGCCTCAGTCATTTCCAAAGAGTGCTTTTTGTCTCCTTTGTGAACAGCAACAAGTTTTGAGACCTGTCTGTGATATGTTCTCTTCTGATGAATGACCTATTGACAGCAGCTTATTACATTATCTGATTGCTTCTGACGATGACAGCAAGCTTTCTACGCTGCTTTCTGTCTCCTGTAATAGGACATTACACCCAAGGGATACAGCCTTATAAAAGTATTATCTAACTATCTTTGACTTGATTTCCTTATTGGGTTAGATGTCCATACAGAAAGTACCCTTAGTGCATTCAAGATCGAACTACAGATTTTTGATAAAGTCCTGAAGGTACATTAATGTGCTCCAATCATGGGGTGGGGCAGCCATGTTGACCAAACAGTTTGAACCTGATGGGTGTAAGTGCTCTAGGGATATGTCAAACAGGCTCAAAAGTTTTCTATCGAGGACCTCAAAGTCAACTGGAATTTCTCCAAGGCCTATCTCATGAAGCATGCCATCCAAGATATCCACAACAAAGGCACACATATAACTATAGCACTCACCTCAATGAGAGCATGCATGGTCCATTAAAAGAGACATACCAGTTTCAGTCCAATGGCAAGGATGTTGCTGGCCAGGTATGTTGCTGTTCAATTGCTGTGACTCAGATCCATTTTTAAGTACACTCGTAGATTCTACATGTCAACCATCATCAGCTTGCCACCAAGCTTATTTGCATCCACATGGATCACACTGAAGACTCTGAAATCAATGATTCAGAGGATTCAGAAGGTGCTGACTCATCAATGGACCTCAAAGCAACTGTGTCAGAATCTGTTATTAGTCTGTGTGGCAACATCATTTTGGGTTCACAGTATCTGGTGATATCTTTAACAGGTGTGGAGAGCAAGGCACAGTCTGATCTCTCCTTTGGCCAGTTCTACAAGAAGTTCTGTGACTTTCTCAACAAGTCACTTTCCAGCTATGGCTTTGACATCTGATCCTACATCTCGCTCCCTACTGACTTCAAGGTAGGCTGTTGCAATCACATTCACACCTTGTCACTGATATAATTGATAGGTAATTGAATATTGATATATCAAAGTGGATTATGAATCTCACATTGACTGGAAACTGTCAACTGACCACCTCTGCTGCAATTTCTCTTTCTTTGGTCATCCATGATATGACTCTATACTTTTCAAGACTCTAAGACCGAAATGGCCTTTGCCCATTTCCTCTTCATCTTCACATGCAACATTCCAAATGTCTTACACTGCCAAGACTGGTAACACCCATTCTATTGACTGTGATCTCAACCTCAAACATCTGAAGCTTGCTTCCTGTTCCCTGTGCATTTTCATCCCATTGTGCTCCATCATCCATGGTGCCATTTTAGCCCCTGATAATCAGAACCAGAATGAATTTTTTGTTGTTGACCACATCAATGGGGACATGTATCTCTGTATGAACTTGTAGTAGGGTATAAACTTTTACATCATTCTCAGCCTTCAGGTCACTTGCACTTGTGCTCTCCTAATTGTTTGAATGATTATTAATATCCTTTATTCAGGGACACTTCTCCATCTTTTGAGCTCATACCTATACTTAGAATAGGGCACATCACACCATGCAGGATGTATCATCTAGTAATGAGAACCAATGTGTCAATGATTGGTCATTGTTGATCATCAGTCAATCATCTATTATCTAGCTCCAACTCAAATCCCAGATGAAAATATGGGTACATTTTTCATGTCATTCATTTTCCTGACATGTTGACTACT
>JBBPRG010000086.1:0-24008 GCA_038092895.1 Chalciporus pseudorubinellus | reverse complement strand
GGAAGATGCTCTTCCGAGGGTTTTCAGCGAAGCAAGCCGCGCGACGACTCGACGACCGAGCATGGTTGTGGATATTTGTCGTCGTCGATGGCGAACTTTCGGGCGTACCGGGAGTCGGTACTTTTTAGCTCAAAATGGAAAGCTACACATTTCGAGTGCACTTCAAAGAACTGCTATAGCCAGTACATACATAGAACGAGTACGTCTCTTACACTCTTTCAATCCATCTCTTCGATTTCAATGTCATCCGAAATATCGACGTCAATATCATCCTGTCCAGGACCCCCATCATGATTCGGAATAATGACGAGTTGGTTTCGCGGTCCATCGAATCTGACTCTAGCATTCTCTCCGTCGCGAATGCGGTCAGAGAGAAGCATGATGGATAAGGGGTTCAAAAGCTCGCTTTGGATCGCACGATTCAACGGACGAGCTCCATACGTCGGTGAATATCCAATCGACACAAGGTACTGTTTCGACTCCGCGTCGATATCCAGGACGATGTTTCGGTCTGCAAGTCTATTCTGGACGTCCTTGAGACGAAGCTCGATAATTTTTAGCATGTTGCTCCTTGATAATGTGCGCTATTACAAGGTGATGTTTTTCAGCTGTCGCACAGAGTAAACACTTCAGATCGAACGTACGAATATAATGACTTCGTCGATTCGGTTGATGAATTCGGGTGGAAAGTGTGCTTGGATCGCGCCGGTGACTAATTCTTTAGTATGCCGATTGACAGGCCCTTCACCCATGTCATTGAGAAACGCAGCACCAAGGTTCGAAGTCATGATAATGACGGTATTGCGGAAATCAACGACACGGCCCTGGCCATCCGTGAGACGTCCATCGTCAAGAACCTGTAAGAACAGGGTAACGAATTCGCGGGCTGCTTTTTCTATTTCATCGATGAGGATGATGCAGTATGGCTTGCGGCGGACATATTCAGTTAATTGACCACCTGCCTCGTGGCCAACATAACCTGGAGGTGCGCCGATAAGACGTGCGATAGCATGCTTCTCGGAATATTCGGAGCCATCAATCCGAATCATCGCATCTGGAGAGTCGAAGAGCAAGGTTGCCAGCTTGTGTGCAAAATCGGCATCGAGTCACCGGGTATGAATCTACAGGAACTTACGGTTTTACTCAAAAGAGTTTTGCCAGTCCCGGAAGGGCCGGCCATGAGAAAGCTGGCAATAGGTCTCTGGGCGTTTGTAAGTCCACTGCGAGAGAGCCTGATCGCATTCGCTACAGCTTTCACAGCTTCCGGCTGGCCGACCACAGACTCCGCAAGAATCTGCTCCATCCCCAACAGCTTCTCCTTCTCTGTCGAAATGAGTTTCATCACAGGAATGGATGTCCATCGCGCGACGATCTCGGCAATGTGCTCCGAGGTAACAGTGTCAGAACCAACCTGATCGTCAGGTTCTTGTTCTTTTTGAGCCTGTAGTTGCTCAAGTCGGCTTTGCAATTCTGGGAGGGCGTAGTAGCGGAGATCTGAAGCAGTTGCGAGGTCACGTCTAGAGGGGTAAATCATGCTCATCTGTACCGACTAAATTGCCGCAACAACTTACCTTCTTTCTGCATCATCAGCCTTAGCCTTTAGTTCATCAATCTTTTTGCGAACAGTGTTGACCTCGTCCCCTCTCTTCTTCTCGGCTTCAAAGGCAGCTTTGAGCGGTTGCAGCTCATCGTCTATGTCCGCCAATGTTTTACGGGCAGCAGCAAGACGCGCCTTGCTTGCTTGATCCTTCTCCCTTTCCAACGCATGGATCTCCACTTCAACCTCGAGCCGATGATGCTGTAACTTGTCTATGGCTTCTGGCGCGGTCTCTCGAGCCACACGAACACTAGCAAACCATTGGTGAGCGACCAGGCGGATATCATCAAACCAACAGACTTGCCTGGCACAAGCTTCATCTACTAGATCAATAGCAGAGTCGGGTAGCCTTCTGGATGTCAGATACCGATGTGCCAAAGTCGCTGCAGATATCAAGGCACCGTCAAGTATTCTAACACCATGATGCACCTCATACTTCTCCCGAATTCCCCGAAGCATGCTGATGGTCTCTGCAACTGTGGGTTCATTGATGAGTACCTGCGCGAATCTTCTCTCGAGTGCTGCATCAGTTTCAATGTACTTCTTGTATTCTGCGAGGGTCGTTGCACCAATGCAATGGAGCTTGCCCCTGGCTAGAAGAGGTTTGAACAGATTGGCAGCATCCATACCACCTCCCTCAGCGCTTCGTCCAGCCATGATGAGGTGCAACTCATCAATAAATAGAATGACGGGGGTGCCGTTTTCCGAGGCCTTTTCGACTTCATGGAGGACACTCTTGACACGTTCTTCATATTCACCCTTATACTTGGCTCCAGCCATTAAAGCTCCCATGTCCAAAGAGAAGAGTCGCCCAATGAGGGACGCAGGGACATCTCGGTTGACAATACGCTGGGCAAGGCCCTCGGCAATTGAGGTCTTACCCACTCCAGGTTCACCAATAAGGACAGGGTTATTCTTTGTTCTATGTTGATCATGAAGTGAATGTTGAAGTGATGAAACGAGGAGAATACACACCTTCTGCACAGGATACGGATGACCCTTCTGATTTCGTCATCTCTCCCAATGACAGGGTCGATCTTCCCTTCTTCGGCCAATGCAGTCAAGTCGATTGCATACTTCTGAAGGGCGTCAAAGCCTTCTTCCGCACTCTTGCTCTCAATATGCTTATCACCTCGGATCTGTTGAATGGCAGTTTTGAGAGCGGGCTCGTTGAGGCCGGCCTCCTTTATGACGGATGCAATAGATGACTCCTTTATGAGTGCCAGGAGAAGGTGATCTTGAGCAAGGTATGAATCGTGCATATTCTTCTGTTGGTCCCGAGCTTCGTGCAAGACTTTCAGGGCAGATTGGCTAAGCGTAACTTCCTCAGGTGCAGGTGACTGGGAGGGAAGCCGGATAATGAGTTTCTGGAGACAACGACTGATAGAGGTCTGAAGCAAGTATATTGACGTCAGTAAGTACCTACGAGATATACTTTGCATCACTAGGACGTACCGGATCACCACCAGCTCTTTGGATCACGGAGGCAAAGAGGGGTTGTGCCTTCGGAGTCAAACCTGGGGCTTGGCCGTCATGGAGGAGGGCGAATGCGAGATGGACAGGATGAACTACAAGAGACCAGGCATGCTTGAAGTCGGCGTTAATGAGTTGAGGTGAAAGAATCACACTTACCTTGAGCGTTTGCATAGTCCCTTGCAACCTGGATCGCAGCAGCTATCGACTGCCTGGTCTTGTCCGTAAAACTGTCCAAATCCATGGTCTCCGTCTGGGTAGTACTTGGGAATACAGAGAACTAGTGTTTGTCGAGGAGACAAAGACGAAGGTGACAGGTTTGTGACAGGGGGTCATAAATATTGGGGCCCCCTTGTCTCCTCTCAGACTTCCGAGTCTCGAGGCGCGTCACGGCCCTAGCCCCTGCACCGATGTTCAATACCTGCTGGCCAGCGGATTCGGTCGAGTTTTGTCCCCATGATGGCCTGCAGGATATCTTTGTTTGTGGAACTTACAAACTCGAAGCAAACAACGCGAACGTCGTTGGCGATGACCCTGAGTCCATTGACCATGACGTGGAGGCTACTGTAATACCGAGATCGGCTCAAAAACGACGAGGGAAGTGTTTGGTTTTTCAGGTGTCTGATGACGAGGACACCCCCTTGTAAGTCCATCCCCCATGCTTTGCTAGACGCGATCTTACGGTTTTGATTAGTACTCAACTCCAAGAGTTCACTCTCCCTGCCATTCTCGATCAGAAATGGTGATCGTTCTTCTCATGAACACCAACTATCGCTCATGTCCTCAGGTGCCATAGATCATCCTCGAGCACCGCAGTCTTGGGTATCGCTGATTCAGAGGGGAATGTCTCCTTGCACGAATGGCTGCCTGATGAAGTATCTCGATTCCGTCAAACCCTTCGAACCAAGAGATTGATTCTTGATTAGCACAGGTTGACCTCACTTCAACAAATATCCTGTGCACCAGATGATACCCTCTGCCTCTGCCTCGACTGGTCAAGCCGTCGGTATCCAACTACGTACGATCAAGTCTTACTTACCACATTCATCGAGGAATGATGGTCGTTATTGCAGTGGCCTTGGTGATCTGATTGTGTCTCTGTCGGATGGCTCCTTGTCTCTTCTCAAGACTTCGACTCAGGGAGAGCTTGTTCCTATCGACAACTGGCATGCCCATGACCACGAACCATGGATTGCTGCCTGGAATTATTGGGATACTTCCGTCGTTTATTCAGGTGAGATCTTCCATGAACAACCATCGATCATGTCCCTCTGATGCACCGCGCGATAGGTGGGGATGATCTCCAGATGAAAGGTTGGGACGAGCGACAAGGCTTCGACAGTCCTCTTTTTGTCAATAAACGGTATGCAAAGAAACAAAGTACCATGCTCCCAGCTGAATACGGTAAATGTGCAGGTTCGATGCGGGTGTGACTACAATTCAGAGTCATCCGCATGTCGAACATTTAATCGCCGTCGGAAGGTAGGTCATCGCATTCGATACGTTGCTCCGGGGAAAAAACAACACCAACACAGTTATGACAACAAAGTTCGGCTCTTCGATGTACGGAAACCCTTGAAGCCTCTAACCATAGTGGACGTCGGAGGTGGAGCTTGGCGGGTAAAGTGGCATCCATCTCCCGAACGCAAACAAGACCTCCTCGTCGCATGTATGCATGACGGCTTCAAGGTTGTCCGCTTTGATCCTCCAAGGGATGCGGGGGAATCAGGGTTGTATGCCGATAGCCCCAGTCATGAGATAGTGACACGCTTTGATGAACATGAATCTCTCGCCTATGGAGTTGACTGGTCATTCGATCGTACCAACGACTCGGGCGAGACGGTGATTGCTAGCTGTTCGTTCTACGACTGTGCATTGTCTATTTGGCATGGGTAATAGATATCTGGATAACGTGATTTATATGCGATTAAATGATTAGAGAATCACTGTCGCCCAGCAACAAGGTTTTGTTACGAGGGACGGGAACCAACCTCGTTAACGAGAGGATGAGAAAGTGGATATGTGGTTGAATTCGCAGGCAACGGCGTCGGAGGGCAGGTAGCGATTTGCCTCTTACGCTTTTTCCAGAAACCAGCGTTAGGTCCTTTCATGATGAAAGCCAACGTCCACCTTGACAGTCCTCTCAACGAGTCCTGTTGGTGGACAGAAAACGTCAACAGAGAAGCCAGCGATAGGACAAATGTCAAGCTGCATATATTGAATTCAGAGATTGAAAAATGGGAACGAAAGGAGACTCACCATTCCACCAACTGAACCACGGGGTGCCCACTACGCAACCATTTTTCGGGCATCCAAGCTCTTAAAGCTTTGGGTAGGACGTAAAGCGACATTTCCCCTCGCCTTCTTGCATTTTCAATCCAGATGCTCGCCCCGCACACGAGTGAACCAGCGAATGCACATCCGTAAGGGCCGTCCCACACGTTGTTCGATATCCGAGGGAAAACCCGAGCTAGCACGAGAGTCCGAGTGCAGCAAACTGCAAACCAGTACGAGGATACGAATATCGAGAGGAAGCTGGCACTGCGGATGGCTGACAAGAACGCAGGAAGGGCACGATGAGGGCGAAGGATGGAGCTGGGTTTCGTCAAAAGCAATGGGACGAAATGCACCTGTACAGTCCCGAAACCGTCAGAGACATAAAGCGGTGCGAAAACGGATAGTGAAGCTCACAGGAAGATATATCACCATTGCTTCGACAAATGCGTATGCAGCTCTGACAACAGCGTTGGCAACACAGCTGTTAGCGAGTCCAAATCTCGCAGCGATGCCACTGTGCACGAGCTCGCAGGGTAATCCCCCAACCCCACTTCGCCCAACTACTCCAAGTTTCTTCCATGCTGCGTCAGCTACATGACCACCGTACGCTGGTAGGAGACTGGGGTCGCCCCATGCAGCTGGATATCCAAGTTCCTCAGCCAAGCTACAAACAGCGTCACCCTGGGGACTTGGATCCTGAATGTAAGTCCATGTTCCTTCTCGGCGGGCACGGAGGATCTGTAATAGTCGTCTGTCGACATTCGCAATTGAGTTGATCCTGTATTCAGGGATAATGAGTTGGCGTATAGTGAAGCTCAAAACTGTACCATTTCACATAGGAAGGGGGCAGCCTATGACCAAACATTGGATCAGACAGGTTAGAATTATGTCTATGATCGGCATACCTCTGTGGTTGATAGATGAAACACCACATAATTCTTTGGTCGAAAGGTGGGACAAGTCAATATCAACGACAATAGCAGGATGCAAACTCACAAACCTTGCAGAACTGGCCCAGAAAACAATTGCATCCAAACGCGTCGCAATTTTCTTCTGCCACTTTTTCGCAAGCTCGTCACGTTTTTCCAGTTGGTGAGAAACGCCATCGAGTGTTAGAGATGTCTGCGGCCCAGATGACTCGCCGTTATCCGGTTGGGTCAGTGCCTGAGGTGCAATGACCTCTTGTGCCGTCCGGGATAGAAGCAACTGCACTGACGCGTCAAGTGAGCGAACAAGGAACAACAGAGTAAGGTCCAAGGTGGGAGACAAAGCTCCAGGTCGTCTTTGCCTCCTCCACCGCAAGAGGATGACCGCAAATGTTGAAGTGATGACGTTTGCCAGAAACGCTCTTTGGTATTGTGATAGTTTGGATGCGGTATGGCCCCAGAGACTTGAGAATATGATGGAGGTGGTTGACTGGCGATCATGGTGGGTATCTCGACTTTCGAAGGAGTCCCAGAATCGTTGCAAGGCTGCTCCGCCTCCAACAGCAACTGTGATCGCAGCAGCGAACCCAGTTGGACGCAACTCTCTTGTGAGGAGACGCCAAAAGACGGTAGCATGCACCTTGAAACTCTTTGGACGTACTACGAGTGCGAGTATGACTGGTAGTAACCCAGGGCCAAGTGTGAGAGAAAGGCAAAGTGAATATGTGCGAAGAGCGATCTGGAGGGGATGACTTGGGTCATCAGAGATGTTCTCCACCACTGCGGCAAGCGCATTTTTCCATGACTGAGCTAATGTTGGGGGTGGAGGGGCCGAAGCCGATGTGGTTGTCATCAGCTAAGACATGGGACGGCTTCAGGGACATTGGAGGATATACACCACGACATCCATGTGATTACACCACCGCGTGAGAGGCGGCCCGAGACTCGACAGAATCACTCGGCAAGACACTCGTCCGGAGGGACCACTGGCAGGGAGAGAAAGAGAAAGAGAAGGCTACATATATACAAATACATATTCCATGGGTGAGACAATAACAGGATGAAGAATACGGTGAAAAATGCGTAAAGTGATTGCAGTAGTGACTGGAGAAGATGTTCGCAGAAGAAGCGGTCGACGCAGAAGCATTCCCTGACTTGTCAGATAGACTTTTAATTGCTCCAAATCGTCGTATGGGTTTCAGCCTCGGTCCTGGTCCAAGCGCTGGTCCAACCCACTGGCATAGCTCCAGAAATCCAAGTCAAACACCGAACAAGCACGTCCAAGACCGCTCTCGAGATCTTCTGAGAGCCCCGCCCGCCTCACGAGGTCAACGAACTGTGCACGCGAATCTGGGTATACAAAGGAACGAAGAATAGTCTCTGCCTATACCGCACACATGTTTCTAGTGGCCTACACGGATGAAGGGATTAGACGCACATTGTTTCGAAGGATAGCGACTAGACATGCTAATGGAGGTGGGTTCCTCTCAGAACTGGTATCCGAATGGCGCTCTTCTTTCTGCGAAGACAGAGACACGATGTCTCCGATAGCTTGCTTACCCTTTCCCTTGATGTCGGATATGCGTGCGTAAGGTCCAAGCCACATTCGCCAGAGTTCAAGTTTGCGACCATCGCGCCCAAGATGCTTCAAGAGGTGATGGACACTTCGCCAGTCTTGTTCGCCTCCTTCCCAGACTGGTAGTTCCAACTCGGCCAGGCTGACCTCTGAGGCAGGATGCACAAGCGAGACAATACTTGTGGAAAGGTGTGGCGAGGAAGATGCTCTGCTTTGAGTAGAAGAAACGACGGTCTGGTCACGGCCATTGGGTACTTCGACGCCAAGTTTCCGCTTCGCGGGACGCATCATGAGCCTGACCCAACGTCTGCGCCTAACCCATGCTCCGGTACTGAGTGTGCCGATGTGGGCATGCCAGTGCTTGTCACGGAATAACCAGTTATATTCAAAGCCGTCGTACTGTACTTCGCCGATATCTGTGCGCATGTCGACCATCCATGCCTTGGAGACCCAGACCCAGGTGCCGTCTGGGAGGGGATAGTTGGTGAGCGATAGATTTGACTGGTATGCACTGCCAGCGCTCCTGTTCGGTATCGTGAATGGTTCTGGATCAGTCGGGAGCAGGGAAAATCGAGAATAGAGTGGAGTTGAAAATAGATTGATACTATGAATTAGTCAGCTCATGGCTTGAACGTTAACATTGGTCGAGGGTGGAGAGAGATACATACCCCCTTTGGTTTTCATACACCGTCGCCCAGCGATACACGTCTTTGTCGTCTGGGAGGTCAGGAGGGAGGTTGCAGTCGATATGTATCTCGTCCAAGTCTTCAGACGGTTGTTGGGAGATTTCGGGAAGGCTCTGTAATGAGCGGGGAAGGCTCAGCTTGGAAGCGACACGCTTGGGGCGGAGATTTGGAAGAGAAGGGAAGCGAGGAAAGCGGGATTTTCGAGCTAGACGTCGGCGTGCCGGGTCTGCAGCTGAAGGGTCGTCTGCACACATCTGTGGAGGAGTGTCGTATGATTGAGCGACATTCCCTTCGATGTTGGAAGTGGACATTCTCGGCGGGACGACGACTAGAGGAGACGAGGAGGAGGTTACTAGTATACAAGGTGCTAGGGACAAGCCGGAAAAGGAAACTTAAGCGGAGGGCTTGTAAGCTTACAACTCAAACTCGACTCTGTTCATCGCCGTCATGAAGTTGGCCTTTCAGCTCGGAAAACTTGCATCTTCGAGGGCACCTCGACGCACGGTGCTACTTGCGGCACGACGAAGAAATAGCTCATCAGCACCCTCGGGGACCAAAGTGGTGATGTCTCTTCCGAGTTCATGTCCGTCGTGTGGAGGACAGCTGCCCACGTCATTGCCGGTCTGCCCACGATGCAACTACATTGCGCGGATGCACGAGTTGATCACACACCACGAGGTGCTTGGGATGCCATACGGACCGAACCCGTTTGTTGTGGACGCAGGCGTTCTGAAACGACGGTTTATAGAGGCACAGCGAGTCTGTCACCCTGACGCGTGGGCGACGAAGAGCGAAGTAATTCATTATCAAGTACGGTAGGTAAACATGAACTGAAACGGTATCAAAGGGAGAAAAAGATGCAGCGTTGGATGTGTCGAACGCGGTGAACAGGGCGTACAAGACGCTGTTGTCACCGATGGAACGGATTGGATACATATTGCATCGGAACGGGATAGAGATGGGAGAGAGCGATCAATTAGACGATCTAGAGCTGATCAACGAGGTGATGGAGGTTCGGGAGGAGATCGAGAGCTTCGGAGGAGAGGATGGGGAACGGCTGGCAGAGCTGAGGGAAGAGAACGAAGGCGCGTGCTGGTCTGAGTTTTCTGTGGATGTACTGACTGTGATGAATAGCAAAGATGCAATCAGTCATCAGGGAAATTGAAGAGAGCGTCGGAAGACAAGACTGGGGCGAAGCAAAGAGCAGGGCAGTGCGATTGAAATACCTGCAGGGGATCAAGGAGGCCATCGACCACGGAAATAGCCGTTTCCATTAATTTTAGTTTTATTAAATAAAACGATTTTATTTTCTTATTTCACTAGTGTTAATGCGTATATTAATTCTTTTCTCCGTTGTTCTAGGATGAGACTCGGTTTCGCTGTTCGACCGTGGCTCATGCAGCTCGATCGATCCCTCGCTGCTGCTGGTCTCAAGAGACCGCTGACTATATCCTCTCTCAGACAGCCAAATGACGACTCAAACATGACCACTGACAGGCCAGGCAAACTCCCAAAGCTCTCAAAGAGGTATCCCCCCTCTTCAACCCTCTCCTCCCATTCCCTCCCTGCCCACACATCTTCCCTGCCACCAGATCACTCTCGTCGCTCAAAGTCAAAACTTTCCGGTCCAAAATCTGCTCGTTCAAAATCTGCCGGTCTTCCTCTATTGCCAGGTCCTCTCCACGATGTCCACTTCATCGAGAACCAACACAGGCAGAGCATCGGCACCCGTCCAGAGTTGAAAGCCGCATTCGTCGATAACCCCAAATCGCCCGTCTCCAACTTTGCCTCAAGCGCGGACATCGACCTCAACTACGAGTGCAACCAATACTGGGATCCCACTTCAAAAGCTGTCACATTCCGGTCCGTTCCCACATCATACTCTTCCCTTGCCTTCTGACATCTTCTCACAGTTTCACACTCACTCTTGACACAGACCCAAAGATAACTGGAATAGGTGACTTCACCGAGAAAAAGACCGCAGAGCGTCTCTGTGCTCTTTCAACTCTCTATCAGCTTTACGACTCTGGCCTGGTCCGTTGTTCCGTTTACTACCGTCACCTCAACTGACCCCGCTTTAGCTTGACAAACCAGCCAAACCATCCGTTACGATTCCACCACTTGCACAACACCTTACTTTATCTGACGGCTCTGTTGTCACTTATGAGCAGGCTCGCAGCTTCATGGATTATTATTGTCGTCTCTATGGCTTCAGTAAACCAGATTTTGACTATCAACAGGCCAATATCAAGCACGCCAACCCTAACTGGGAAGCTGTCATGTCCGTCGACGGTCGTCGCATTGGTATGGGCACCGCACCTAGCAAAAAAGCTGCTCAAGTACAGTGTTACCTCGACGTCACTCAGTATCTCGAGAGCTGCGATCCCGATCTATGGAAACGATTCGTTACCGCAGCCAAGTCTGGAAAAGATCTTGGTCTAGCCCAAAGGGTCGTCCTACAGATCAGCTACCCCCTCTCAGAAAGGATTGCCGACTTGTGCATAGATATAAAAAATAGCATGCTGTACAGAA
The DNA here is from genome assembly GCA_038092895.1 of Chalciporus pseudorubinellus. Classification (NCBI taxonomy): domain Eukaryota; kingdom Fungi; phylum Basidiomycota; class Agaricomycetes; order Boletales; family Boletaceae; genus Chalciporus; species Chalciporus pseudorubinellus. The sequence goes on along the minus strand of JBBPRG010000086.1, from coordinate 12,941 downwards.
ACAGGCCTCCCTCAAAGCAGTCCAACTCTTCGGGACATGCACCTTCGACCCTTCGACCCTCTTATCCACGCTATTATCCCCCTCACGTGGCTGCACGTAGGTCATCAGAACTCAAGGAAAGGAGAGAAGCATATCTCAAAAACCCTAGCACCGAGACTATGCGCGCCACACGAGCTGCTCTACCCATTTACTCTCGTTCTCAGGATCTTCTGTCCCACATCAATAACAACGAAGTCACTATTTGTATGGCAGATACAGGATCCGGTAAGACAACACAAGTTCCTCAGCTTATTCTGGACGAATATATCGATCGGGGTGATGGGGCATCCTGCAACATCATCTGCACGCAACCTCGTCGGTTGGCAGCACTCAGTGTCGCCGATCGTGTCGCCAAGGAGCGGGGAGAAGTGGTAGGAAAGGGGTCCGTCGGTTACAGTGTCCGTTTTGAGTCAAAACCTCCTGAAGAACACGGTTCCATCACCTTCTGCACCATCGGCGTTTTGCTGAGACGTCTCCAGCAAGCCATGTCGGAGGGTGGCCTTGCCGCTGCAAGACTGGATGAGGTTACTCATATCGTGGTCGACGAGGTTCACGAACGGGATGTGGATACAGATCTGCTTCTCGTGGCGCTGAAACGCCTCATGGAGGACCGCAAGGCCCGAAATATTCCTCTCAAACTCGTGCTCATGAGCGCTACCATCGATCCACGGTTATTCCAGCGATACTTCACTGATACAGCCGGTAGCGCAGCCAAGGTCGTCGAAATCCCTGGTCGTACCTTCCCCGTCACGAAATACTTTTTGGATGATTTCCTTGACGAAATGAGGAAACAGCCTTCGCTAGGCCGGGTGTTTGTGGACGAAACCGTCTCAAGATACCTTGCCCGGGAAAAGACGTACGTCCAGCAGACTCACAGCGATGTTCCATCACAATCGTCATCGTCTCACGAACCCGTGTTGTCAGACGATGAGCTGGAACTACCTGCTCCCCTTGTGGCTGCTGCCATCTTCCACGTTCTCCAGCGTTCTGATTCGGGTCACGTCCTTGTCTTCCTTCCAGGATGGGAAGAAATCTCGTCCGTGCAACGGTTCCTGTTGGAGGGTGGACTCCCACTTAATTTCGGCGATCAAAGCAAGTTCAATATGCACGTCCTGCATTCCTCGATTCCACTCGCTGAGCAGCAGCTCATATTCAATCCCCCTGCCGAAGGAGTTCGTCGTGTCATCTTGGCGACGAACATCGCTGAGACTTCGGTCACCATTCCGGATGTTGTGTATGTCATCGACACGGCCAAGGTCAAGGAGTTGCGGTTCGATCCCGATCGGCACATGTCTTCGCTCGTCTCTGCGTGGGTTGGCTCATCAAATCTCAATCAGCGAGCTGGACGTGCTGGCAGACATCGCCCAGGAGAATACTTTGGTCTATTGAGCACGACTCGCGCCGAAAATTTGCATGTGCACCAGACGGTGGAAATGAAGCGCGTAGACCTGAGCAACGTCGTCATGCATGTGAAAGCTCTCAATTTCGCGGGAATGGAGGTCGAAGAAGTTCTCGCAGCAGCAATTGAGCCACCCGAGCCGGATCGAGTCGCGGCTGCCATGAAAGCCCTTCAAATGGTGGGAGCTCTAGACCACCGAAAGAACTTGACTTCCCTCGGTCGCGTCCTCCTCCAACTACCAGTCGAAGTGCAGATGGGGCGTCTCGTACTTTACGGTGTCTTCTTCCGTTGCTTGGATAAGGCGTTGACTCTGGCGGCAATCCTCACAAGCCGAGATCCTTTCATGTCGCCGATGCACCTCAAAGCTGAGGCGGCAGCTGTCAAGGCCAGTTGGTCTCCTAGGGAGTTCAGATCCGATGCGTTGACGATCTTGAATGCTTATAATGCCTGGTACGAGATGTACCGCAATGGCGAGCACTCGCGGGCGAATCGGTTCTGCGGCGATAACTTCCTCTCAAAACCTACCTTGATACTCATCTCGAAGCTTCGCGACCATCTCCTGCAGTCTCTATACCAAGCTGGGGTCATAAACGCCGCTGAAGGTAGTCATGGTCGGACCCGCGACCGAGAATGGACGGTGCCACACGCACTCAATACCAACGCCGATTCTCAGCCTCTGCTTGCCGCTCTCGTCGCTGTTGCAACCCAGCCCAAGTTCGCTGTCCGGACTGGGGAAGTCTCACTGCGTACGCAGCATGACAAGGTCCGTATCGAGTTTCTCTCATCACAAGTTCCTTGCTAACGTCGTCTCGACAGATGACCTTTATTCACCCGAGTAGCGTAAACCACCGCAAACACATCAAACAATCAGAAGATGACGCTCCGTCGGCCCATGGAGAGAAGCAGATATATTCATACGCCGAAAAACGGAGAAATCTCACTCTGGCAGGCCAAACACCGCAGATGTACCTCATCAACACAACGCGTCTTGATCCTATGACCTACCTGTTGTTCGGTGCTGACGATATTCAGGTCACCGAACGGGGGCTCGTATGCGACGAATGGCTGCCTATTGTCGGACAGATGGACGTTCTGGATGATATTCAGCGCCTGAAGTCCCTGATGGAGTCCTGCATGCTGCGAGTGTTTGAAGGTGTTCATATGAGCCACAGGAACATGGGATCCCGACAGGCGAGTATACCTTCACGGGAGGACGAAGCGGGCGAAGAAATGTTGGCCGAGGATCTCTCCTTGTCTCCTCGGGAGTTGTCGGAAATCGACAAAATTACCCGGGATATTGTGCAGATACTCAACCACTTTAGCAACGAGCGGATGTCTGCACAGTCAGCGTCTAGCTCTCGGAATGCGACGCCCATGGCCTCTCCCGCGTTCTCCACGAGCAGGTTGCCGGGGTCGAGGTCAGGATATTCGACACCTTTTGGTGTTGGTTCTTCGAAGAGTTCACGACCAGGCACGCCGAGCAGGCTTTCACGCAGCTTCTATTCATACAGTTTCGATTCATGATTACACTGGCATAGAACACTACATTTCGTTATAATCGACTCCATAGACACACCCACCCACCTCGCTCATCGTTTGTGTATCCTAGTTACTAATGTTAATGTAACCCAGAATCTAATCATCCCTGAGGAGATCGTCTTCAATTATTCGTTCTGCCAAAGGGAAATGGTCCCGAAAAGGACATGATTCAATATTCATGTCCGATTCAGAGTTCACTACACTTTGTCCTTGCTGCTAGTAGTGGCAACTCGAAAGTCACTTGCATTCTCCAACTGTGCGACAAAACTAGCAGACTAATCTCTGCAAATCAACTCGTCTTTATACACATCTTTCCTATATACTGCAAAGATGGCTACCAACATGCGTGGTTTGACGCAGGCTAGTAGCCGTGGGGCTTTCAGTGGGATCTTGAGCTAATGCTATCTCAGTTCATCGCGGATATCCGTGGTGCACGCGTGCGCGAGCTAGAAGAGAAGAGGATAAACAAGGAGATGGCTAATATCCGTAAGAAGTTCAAAGGTGCGGCCCTACCTCGATACCACCTCTCCCAAGTTCACGAATGTCTTCCCAGATGGAAACCTTGATGGATATCAGAAGAAGAAGTGAGTCCAGGAACGTCTTGTCTGTCTCATGTCCAACCTGAACTCGCGTGTCCCCAGATATGTTGCGAAGATCATCTTCACTTACATACTGGGCTACAAGGTCGATGTTGGTCACATGGAGGCTGTAAACCTCATCTCAAGTTCCAAATATTCAGAGAAGCAGATCGTATGTGTCTTATTATTTCGACCCTTGGATGACATCGTCACAATGAAGACAGGGATACCTTGCTGTTACGCTTCTCATGCACGAGAACTCGGATTTCCTTCGATTGGTCGTGAACTCGATACGGAAGGATTTAGACGAGAATAATGAAATCAGCAACTGCCTTGCCTTGCACGCAATAGCAAACGTTGGTAGCAGTGAAATGGCAGAGGCGCTTTCGGAAGACGTACACAGACTTCTCATTTCACCGTGAGCCACATATCCTCTCTTGTCGAACCTCACTTTTAATCGTGTTACAGAACGTCTCAGACGTTTGTCAAGAAGAAAGCAGCGTTGACGCTCTTACGACTTTACCGGAAGCATCCTGAGGTCATCCCTGCTGCAGAATGGGCGTTACGCTTGGTGTCCATAATGGACGATCCAGATTTGGTATGTTTCTACATGAGATGTTCGCCCCATAGCTCTTACAGACGATCCCCAGGGTGTCGTTCTATGCGTTACCAGTCTCGTGATGGCCCTCGCGCAAGATCACCTGGACGCCTATGCGGTATGCTACACCAAGGCCGTCGATCGATTACATCGAGTGAGTGTACCCGTGTAATATGTCTCTGGAGAGAAATCCCATGTCGTGTAGTTGGTCATCCAGCACGAGTACTTGGCAACGTACGCCTACTACAAAGTACCCTCCCCGTGGCTGCAGGTAAAACTTTTACGCCTTCTGCAGTATTATCCCCCGACAGGTATGTACCAGCTGTCACCTACGAGAATCGGGGTCCTTACAGCATCTACAGAGGATCCCGCGCTTCGAAATGCGTTGAACGAGGTATTGCAGACAGTCATGAGTAACAGTGCAGAACCATCGAGAAACGTGCAACATAACAATGCGCAACACGCAGTCCTCTTCGAAGCCATCGGTCTTGCCATTCATCTAGATACCAATTCGCCTCTGGTCGACACAGCTGCTATTCTCCTCGCCCGGTTCATCTCCTCGAAAGAGACTAATGTCCGATACCTTGGTTTGGATACGATGGCCCATCTCGCAGCACGCGCAGATTCCCTCGACTCTCTGAAGAAACACCAAGGCACTATCATTCTATCCCTCCGCGACAAGGATATCTCCGTCCGAAGGCGCGCATTGGACCTGCTTTACAGCATGTGCGACGTGGACAACTCGGAGTTGATCGTCGGAGAGCTTTTGCGCTATCTCAAGGTCGCAGACTATGCGTTGCGGGAGGAGATGGTACTGAAGATCGCCATCCTTACCGAAAAGTATGCCAGCTCCTACAAATGGTATGTCGATACCATACTGCAGCTTATTAGCGCTGCCGGTGACCATGTCGGAGACGAAGTCTGGTACCGAGTGGTCCAAATTGTCACGAACACAGAGGACCTCCAGGAGTACGCCGCCAAGGTCGTCTTTGAGCATCTCAAGACGCCTGCTACCCATGAGAGTCTGGTCAAAGTTGGAGGTATGACTTGCACCATCTAAGTATTTCAGGTCTCTAACTGTGTCGACAGGCTATATTTTGGGCGAATATGGTCACCTCATCGCAAACGAAACGGGGTACACTCCGATCGAACAATTCCAAGTGCTGCACTCTAAATCACAATTCTGCGTCGCCTCCACGCGCGCTCTGCTTCTCTCCACTTACATCAAATGGGTCAATGTCTTTCCCGAAATCAAGCCGCAACTCGTCAATATCTTCGAACGTTACCGGCACGTCCTTGATGCTGAACTCCAGCAACGCGCCTGCGAGTTTTACGCACTCGCGTCTCGATCCGATGACGATGAAATTCTGCAGAACGTCTGCGAGGAGATGCCTCCGTTCCCGCCTAGAGTCAGTGGATTGATGAGTCGGCTGAACCGGAAACTCGGTGATACGGAAGACAAGCGGACCTGGGTGCATGGAGGGAAAGAGATCAACCTAGAACGCCAGCTAACGCAACGCCGGACAATCAAGGGTAAAGAGTTGGCCCCGAATGCTTCGGCTGCACCATCAAACGGCGCGGAGCCGGACGGAGTGTTGAGCGCGCTCGCAGGTCTTGATTTGTCTGCGAAGAGTCACACTCCTGAGTCTGAGGCAGTTCCCCGGCTTACTATCGGGCCTTCAGTCGATAAATGGTTCAATAAATTGACCTACGGTGCCGAGGGGGTGCTATACGAAGATGTCCAAATACAGATTGGGATCAAGTCGAGATACCAAGGTCACCTCGGGCAACTCGCCATATACTTTGGTAACAAAGTATCCGCTCCTCTTACATCGTTTACATCCACCGTCTACGTCAGCGACCCAAATGCACTCTCCGCCACATTCGCTAAAATCCCCCCGAATGTTCTCGCCCCACGCACTCAAAGTCAGCAGATATTGCAAGTCGAATGCAAAAAGGTGTTCACCTCCATGCCTATTTTAACAGTTTCCTTCTTGGCTGGAGCTCATCAATCTATCTCGATACGACTGCCAATCACTGTCACGAAGTTCTTCGAAGGAGTCAAATTCGGACAGGCGGACTTCTTTGAGCGGTGGAAATTGATTGGAGGACCACCAAGGGAATCCCAATCTGTTTTCCCAATATCGTTGGACAGCACGGGGCACATTGACCTTGCGCGCAACCGACAAGTGGTTGCCGGAAACCACTTGGAGGTTCTAGATGATATCGATCCCAACTCTAGTAACCTTGTGGGGGCAGCTGTTCTCCATACCTCGGTGGATGGCAAGGTTGGCTGCTTGCTTCGGCTTGAGCCGAATCGAGAGGCCAAGGTACGTCTTATCCCTGAGCAACCCGTTCACCTCTGACTCGCTGTGATAGCTCTGTCGGATCACTGTCAGGAGCACATCTGAAGACGTAGCTGCTGAAGCGCGGAAATGGGTGGAAAGTGTGCTGAGGGCAGATTCATAGCGGACATCGTTCATTGCATAGCTCCGAGGTACAATTAATATGTGGACACATAATACAGATATAATATACTCGATGGCAGATGGGAGGATAGCAAAACAACAACAGCCTGAAACAGAAAAAAGTAGAAAGGCGGACTACTTGCTACAGCGACATGCTGGATGGAAACCAACATGGATTATCGTCGAATTAGCCCGTTGAAAATGTTTTTCATTCTTTTGCCAGATTCGTCACCAGGTGCTATTGTTGGTGAGGCATCCAAACCAACCGCTGAGTGCACGGAGGGCGAGGGGGCACGTGCATTAGCTGGACAGTTCGTTAATGTGGACAGTGAATCGGCTGATACTGATTTGGGTCGCAAGAAGCGTGGCCGACTGATTGCACGCGGCGCCCGCTCCTCCAGAGCGGGAGATTTGCGGGAATATAGTTCGGGGACAGAACCACGTCGAAGAGAGGAGAGGTCCTGAGGGGACGGGTCGAGGGGCGAGCAATTCTCAGGTGGATCGTGTGGACTCCGTGGAAAGGTCTGTGGAAACGGCGAAGGAGCGGTAGCGGGCCGAAATGATTTCTGACGAGTACCACTGATGGGGAATGTTGGTGAGGGTGGGGATTGGGATTGGGAAGTGTGCCGAGGAACATCCCATTTCAAAGCAACGGGATATGACTCGACGGCCACAAGTTGACTGACGCGCTGTAAAGCGATCTCCTCCACTTCAAAGCACTGAGAACATAGATCAGATAAATGATCTCTTTCAACCGTTTTGGCCTTCGAACTGATGTGTCTTGCACTGCGGATCAATGACGAGCTAATGCATGCCAGATGCCTTGGTATGTCGAGGACATGAGGAAGAAGGGGAATGGCCTCTCTTTCGAGAAGAGGGATGCTTGAACCCCGTTGGTGTAAGGAATTCACGACCTTAAGCCGTTGGTGACTGAAGGCGGGTTGGCCAGAATGGGGGTTATATGCGTCGTGGATCGGCGTGGAGACAACCAGAATGTAATCCACCATAGAAGGGATATTCTGCTGGAGAAATTCCGTGATCCCACGCATATACTCTTCTTTTTGCACAGTCTAATACATTCAACGACGTTAGCTATGATCGTCGATATAGAAGGCTTTGGCCGTACAACGTTGAGATTGGCCAGGCTCTGGATGACTTTGGCGATCAAAGTGAGACTGCGCTGAACTGTAACACTGGGCAGCCCTGCCAATCGTAAGTTTTGGTGTGTTGAGTGGACGATTAACTTACCTGGAGTTAATCCGAATAGATGCGGATGAAGTATAGCGGGTACAATGAAGCGGAGGAAGCAGAAAGCAGAGACACTCTGCGAGGGCAGTTCCCTGTTCTGATCCTGTCCGTCCCTTTTGTACCGGTCCTCAACAAGTTTCCGAATGTGCTCGAACAACCGCCGGATTTCACTACATAGCAACGTCTGTATGTGAGAATGGGGCGAGTGATGCAACACGACTTACTGAGGACAATCACTCCTATGAGCATAGATGGAGTTCCATACGGTTTGACACCACTCCGCCAAGTGCTCAACCCCTCGTTCCAAGTCCTTCTGACTTTTGCCACTGCGATTTGGATCGACTTCAATAGCTACCTTGTCCAGGCAAATTTGACGTATGATTCGCCCAATGCTAGCCTCCAAGAATGCCTTCCCATAGAAAGTCATGGCTAGTTCCATGGTTTTCGTGAAAATGGTGTTCCCTCGGAACAGCGTATTGTGGGCTAAGAGATTCGGTTAATTGTGAGTTTGGGATAACGGGAAACGTCCCTACAGCTAGGAGTGCCGTCTACTTCACGATCTGCATATTCTGTGATGTGTTCGACTAGCACGTTCTTTGCAATGGCGATGAACATCAATTGTTCTGATAAAGTGCGCAGCTGGAGCTTCCGCTCAAAATCGCTCATCCATTCCAAGACGTTACGCGTGTGTAGAACCTATGAGACGTTCAAGTAAGTATGTCAAATACTCTCGTATCAACCTCGTTTCTCACCGTAAGCATGCCAGAGTAGTTGGAATGGGGGAGAACAATATCTCTGCAGTATGCATTGACTAGGGCTCGCAAAAACTGGACAAAAGGAAACTTACTCATGAACCTTGAGCTTCATCTGGATTTCACCAACTTGTATACCAGTCAGACCGCCATTTGACTGTGTAACAGGGAACCATCCCTCGACAACCTCACTTCTGCGGAAGTTAGTGAGGGCGATGCGGACAGAACCCAGCAGTGCTGGTTTCGCAAGTCGCTTCTCCTTCCATAGCATGACTTCTAGCGCTTCAAATGGTGGGAGGTCTGCGAATACGAAACCTTCGTGCCAATCCGGAGAGCCTATCCCTTTCTTCACAGTTGTTCTGCCGCAGACGCTCTCATTGATATGAATCTCGCAGAATACATCCAGGTCGACAGGGTCAGCTTCGCTCCTGGAGTCTTCGCCGAGTGTCGCCGAACTGGCACTGGCACCGACGAAAGGCTTCTGATTGCCGAGATTGCGACCTTGCATGACAGTAAGTTCGACTTGCCTCCACATGCGATAGAGCCCGCCATCTGAAGGGATGAAAGGTTGCCCATATATCTCGGGTCTGGCGTATGATTTAAGCAGGACCAGCCAAGTGTTGCATGCATCCGCATCGTCAAAATGAAGGTATATGGGTTCAGTGCCAGGACCGGAGCTCCATCGCTGCCCACTAGTCACTTGGTCAGCGTGGAAGGAAGGGTGTGAACCATGAAATCCGCACCCTATAGATGATATCACAATACAGTTCTTTCGGAGGAACAACGATGAGTCGGCGTAGCGAATGTCGGTGTGATTGAGCATGTGTAAATATATTGTCTGGTATAGAATAGTTTCCTGGAGCGCCCGTTAGTGAAGCTATGGATTGTCCGACGGGTACCTACATCGACATAGATGTTCAAGAGACAGCTGTCGTCTTCGTCGAGTATCTTACAGATTGCTGGTCTCCAGTGGACAGACCCAGGAGAAGAGCGACCGAGCGATTTCCAGCTAGATTTCTCTGTGCTTGTTTAGTAAATTTCGCGGTGGATGTGGTATTCCTCACCTTTGACCTTCTTGCAGATATCCTCGACGGATTTACCGTGCTCCTTGCGATCAACTTTCCGACGCGAGACTGTGGGCTAAATTGGAATGAGCAGTCGGTTGGTGTTGACGCGAAGAGAAGTCTGCTGCGCAGTGACATTGCGCACCTTGCGAAGACCGATGGCTGCTGTAGTGGGTACATACAGCTCGGCAGAGACGATGAACTCGCGAGGGGCATCTCCCGAGAGAGCGATGGGCTCCTCCAGAGACATGGTGGGGTATCAGCAGGAGGTGGCCAAGACCATGCAATGCGACGACGTGTAATGATTCTGTGAGAGCTGACTCGCGTCGCGACCAACACTATTTCAAATCTTATTGCGGCCACCAACACCGTAAATTACTATACTGCGCTCATCACGTCCATCGTGGTCTCCAACTGCGGTTCTATTAAGCATGGCTACTCATCTTGTCGTGAAATCATCCTCCCAGATCCACCACCAGAACAACACCTCGCGAACAAGCACAGCGATGAAATCAAAAACCCAGAGAAGATCTAGCACTAAGATCTAGGATGTAAACGCGGATATACAGTAGAGAATAACCTTTATCGCAACACAAAGAGAAAAAAACGTGATCAAGGAAGGTAACATGATGACAACATGAAGCAACAGGGGATCACGATTTGTAGACTGTAAAACCACGGTCTATGCATTAGGGTAACTGGAGACCACAGAAATTCAAAGGGATGGTTCAAGGCGAGCTCTTGTACGACGCATGGTATTTCATTCATGTTTGAGCCTGCAAATATTGCGTTAGCCATGGCTCATTTCGCCCAAGAATGAGTATACCCATTTCCATTGACAGTAGTCTTCTTTCCCTTGCCAGCTTTTTGGTACGTTTGGATGTAGAAGTTGATGAACAAAACGAGGTAACTCGACAGCAGAGCACATCCAAACAACGCAGCGGCCTCGGTTCCAGAGCAGTTGGCGACATGGGGAAGGTTGTGGAAACGAGTGTGAGCGAAGTGCTGGTAAGCTGTGCGAATGGTCAGATATCTTGTAAATCAATGCATCGTTCAAACGTACTGCCAAAGTAGACCACAACGAGATCGATGATGAATTGAGTAATCTGCATACTTGTAAGGTATTTCTTCCACTAAACGGATGTGTGAGATAAGGTCAGCTACAGAGGGGACCGCACATACCCAAATCTTAGCGCCACCAGCAGTTGCATAGTAGTAATAGTCTGCAGAGCTCTCAACAACTGCACCAACCATTAATACAGATACTCACACATGACGACATGGACTGCTAGGTTGAGGGAAATAACAACCCAAGACTGAGATCAAGTATTAGATGGGTGATGTACAAAGAAGAGAGGAGTGCACTTACAACACTCGTTTTGCCGTTGAGTTGTGTGAAGCATAACAAAGCCGTTGCAGAGTGATGGAAGACATGCAAGAAGGCTGTGTGCATAAACTTGAGAATTAGATGTCGAGAAAATATAGGAGTGCATACCAAGAGGCTTCTTCTTCAGTGCCAGGAAGACAGTGTCAAGTAGTTCGACGTATTTGAAGTAGTAATTAACGATGTAGTAAACTTCGAGTCTCTAGAATGGCACACAATGGTTATGCAGAATCGGGACGCGTTTGTACAGGACTTACTGGTGTCCACGAACGCTCGTTACACATGGTATCGAATGTGCCAGACTTAACCCATATTGATGCCACCTCTTCGACCATCAAGGCGAGTAATAGACCACTGCCCAATGTCAAAAAAGCGTTGTGAATGCGGAAAAGAGTGTTGAGCTTTTGTGGGGCGCGTCCCCTCATGACTTCCTGGATGCCGAAAATTGTGGCGAGGTAAGCTGCCAAGACCGCTGACACGACCGGCCAGGTTGAAAGCGGGGTCGTTCCGGGAACATAATGTGAGAGGTGGTGAGGGACGAGATCGACAGGGAGGACGGTGAGAAGGAAGTCGGCGAGAGGAGCCATGGCAGTCAGTGGAAAGACAGGTTGGAAAAAAATAAGACGCGAGCAAGTTATGGGAGAAACGAGAAGGCGTGACACGGATGCGTGTGACCTCGGGGGGCAACGAATCACGTTCACGTTCATGATGGTTCGTTCATCTTGGCTCAATTATCACGATGGTGTGATGACACACACTGAGAGCGTACGGCTATCCTATTTATATTTCTCAACCATCTCGGTGACCGTCGTTGCATGCATATCCATACTAGTACAGCAATGAGGCCTGAGATGCGACCACCATTCAAGAAATAATTAGTGCAGGACCATGTTTGAGATCTGCCAGCATGACCTTTTCCCTGTTACACATACCAATGAGACTTATGCGCAGAAATATTGGCAACCACAGTAACTCACCTTGAGTCAACTCTGGCATTTTGGAGAATTTCGACCGCAGCAGTCCTCAGCTTAGGAACACTCAGTTCGGTCGGCAAGGCACATATGAAGCATAGCGACGAATTGGATGGCGCTAGGCAGTACGAGGCAGATACCTGCGGATGGATGTATACATTAGTCACTGACACTGCATAAGTCTTGCCCAACATTGCCCAACTTACACCGTTCGACCGGAGCGATTCGAGGAGGTTGTGAATAAAAAGAAGTGACCGTGATCGTAGAACATGGAGATCGTGAAGGTCATAGCCTAAATCAAGGGTTACAGTAACTGGTCTGAACCAAGACGCCAAAGACATAACGCACAAGGATCAGACGAGGGACACCACATCGGAACGGAGCAATGCAAACGGACAGAACAGCCAGATTGGCTGACAAGTCTATACGTGCAATGGTTTCAGGTCGCCAATGAATAGGTAGTTTTCTTACTTTGCAAAGGGCTCCACGGCGTTGGAGAGGTTCCCAAACTAGAATGACGGCGTTCAGTTTCAGGAAAGGGACAAACATATCGCCCGTAAATGACCTACCTCGCTTAATTGAAGATCTGGGTGGACAGACATGGGGGAGTAGATACCACTTTCAAACGTGAAAGCGGGTGGTGAGGAAGGCAACGCTCACACGACCAAAGGCCCGCGTTGTGCATAGTGATGTGCTAGGGGGTATTCATCGGATAGAGCCGGACGGAACTAAACGGCATGTCCAACGCGGCATATTGGCCGCTGGGTGATGGAAGCACGCAAGTACTGTAAGTAATGGTCCGGTACCATCTTGGAGTGAATGCGGAGCACTTGAGTGAAAAGGAAAGCACCAACGTGATGGTGATGCGGGCCGAGTGAAATGCAGCGATGATATTCCACCC
>JBBPRG010000085.1:0-24028 GCA_038092895.1 Chalciporus pseudorubinellus | reverse complement strand
CTTCGGGACTAATTAAAGGATCCCCCCCCCCCCCCCCCCAGATCGCTCGCGCTCTATTCCCCGCGAGCGATAGGGAGCTCATCTCGGTATCGTTCGACATATTATCCCGAATCGAGCTTTCCACATGGTCTCGTATGCTTGTCTTCACGCAGGGCGCCGTGGCCAATGCGCACGTCCTGCCCGATTCATCCCAAAGGAGACACAACCAGTGCGTCCTCTTCTTAGTGGTGACCCTCACATCCATTCTATGAGGGATGATCAGAGAAATGGTCGTCGATCTCGGATCCCGTGAATCCTCCCATGACGCTCGAGTGCCCCCCATGGCACTGTCTCTCGAAGAGTACAGCACGACGAACAAGGTTGGCTTCTGAAAGAGAGGCTGACGGTGCTTGTCCGGTCACATCGCCTCCAGATACGCCATGTACTAGTATCTCGTTCGTGAGGCGCGGCCGAGGCAGTGCGGTGGCAGGGACATTGTTTCGGGAGGTCTCTCTGTTTATCCTTACCTCTATGTAGCAGCTGAAAGCATTGAATGAAAACAGTCGTTCTTTCTGCAGAATTCCCCCCTGAAGAGACTTGACCTTTCTGGTAAGTTGGCATGTTCTGCCCGAAGGACCAACACAGCGGAAGGTCACTATACAAGACCGAACTGCCATGTCTCGGGCTCCCAAAGTGATGCTTAAGAGTTGCATTTATCCGTAATTTGCCGAGAACAAGTCTCTGGGATTTTCTCGGCGAATTTCTGAGACGTGGAGTACCGTACAATACATTTCAGGTCACGATCCAGCGTGGCCTACAACATCGAAGATTCGAACTGTCTATGAACACCCAACCTCTCCAAACTCGTAGGTACCTGGAATGGCTACCGGACAGCCAGCTCGATCGTCGTGCGAGTTACAATTCACTTGATCATCTGCGTTCATGCAACATCGCAGACAAAACCTGTTCGCGGATGGCTCCACTCTTTTTTTACCCATGCGAATCGCGCGGTCATTGTTAATCAGTCAACCAGCGTCGTATCGAGGGGATGACCCACTGTTCAATGAAACTGGCACCATACCCTCCGAAAGCGCACTGCGCCCCGTTGGGGAACCGGATATCAAATTGGCCGCCATCATCACCTTCTGCAAAGGGGAACTGGTTGGCGTCTATGCAACCAGTGATCTGAAATCAAGCAGCGGCACAGTGAGCAACGGTTCCGGCTCAGCGTTGGGCCAGAAGCCACTGTGTATTTACGTACTTGAACGTACGATCCGTCATCCGCAGCTGCATATGCAGCCCCTGTGATGAACCCATTCGGGAAAGGGTTTCCACAACCGCTTCCGCTGGTACAGTAGGCAACACCGTTCTGTTCCGCATCTGAGACCATCTCTGCGATGAATACCAAATGTCAGCGTCGTGACTCCTCGGTTAATAAATAGGAGGACTTACCGCCCGAGTTCGCGGGGAGTAGCAGCGCGAAGTCGTTCGGTCCGAATACGTAGACCGTTGTCGAGGCAGAAGAGTCTCCCGTTGGTTCTGGCGTGGGGTCGGCGTCCTGGCGGCGCCCCTTCGTGGCTGTGGGTATCAGCGTGTTGTTTCTTCCCCCCTTGAGTTTCTTCAAGCTCGTGTCGCGGCGAAGTGGACTTGAAGGGTTGTTGGATGATGCTCTCTTTCTCTTCGCTGCTACCGCCATCATTGGGATGGTGGATGGGTCATTCTGGCGACTTTCCCGAGCGTTTTTCAGAAGCGATCTGGTGGGTCGTTGGTTCATCTTTCCGGTCGCAAACGACTCGCTAATGCTGAGGGAGAGGAAGAACGCCAGGGCAAAGATCTTGTTGGGAGTGAAAGAATGCATGATATGTGTCGATAGTGATGTGGGATGTGTTATTTTCTTGCTCTACAAGAACGGCGGGTAGGATCTTGACGGAGGTTGGCACTGAGTTCAGTTTATGTCGGTTTCTTGTTTTGTGTCGCGAGCACGCGTCAGTGGTCACGTGAGTTGATTTTCATAGTCTTCCTTTTCGGAGACTATTAATAGCCCGCGGTCTCCCACTGGCAGGGGATTTATTCAATTGGACCCATGGCAGGTCCGAGTCTACGGATTTGTTCTCTGCAAAATATAATCATGACTCGGAGCAATGTACTGGCCCATCCCATTTAAGAATGGGGTTTCTTCTCTCACGGGGAGTTTGCCAATGGAATAATCTTTCGGAAAGTGTTGTTTGCAGCATTCTGGAATCTGCACAGAGGAGCCTGTGGTGGTGTGAAATTCGTTAACGTTGGAATAAGTCAAGAGTATGTGACGTGAGATCCAACGAGAAGCAGTCTATGTAAACAGCGCAAACTGATTGGGCAGCTCGTCTCGAACTGACATTATAGGAACCAGTCGGGCTGGGTCGCGGGAAGGTTCCGGCAAGCGACCAAAACGGCCGTGTCGAGACAATCGGGTCAAGTAATGAGAAAGCTACCCCAGGTCTTCCTCATAGCATGTTTTCCTTACACACAATCCCTCATACAAGGCGTGGATCTGAGACGGGATGATGATGTCATGGTTTGTGGATACTCGTATAGTAATGGCTACACCCTGGGACGAAAACAAGTAGAACGTCCGATAACGAGGAATCTACCAGAGAAAGCGAAGAAGCGACGAATAGCGTTACTAGATAGCGGATACAATTTAGCACGAGATGGATACAGCGATAGAAAAAGAAAATCCGAGTCCGCGATTCCAGTGAGTCCACAGAGAATAATACAAATGAAAGCGATTGGTCGAGATCGATCGATACGAAATTTGAGTCGAGGTCAAACGAAACCGAGTGCTGCCGAGTTGACCAACCAACACAGCGTACGACTCAAGGTGAGTCGTGATGGGCACCGAGAGAAAGAGAGAAGGGCAGAATCATACTCTGGGTTGGAAATGTACCTCCCAGCGATCTTGCCCGTCCCTCGTCCTCGATAGCCCGGCGAAGAAGACGTTCGGACCGAGGAAGTCGATACGCTTCACACCCTGCGCAAATTCGCGCGGGTCAGCACGCGTCCGAGCTCCGAAATATTCAGAGGCAGAGGCAGCAGAGTTACTGACCACGGCACCCATCTCTGCGGGAGATACACTCCGATCGAGAACGTCGCGGATACGAACGAGAACATCGTACGCACTCACTCCACGTGGGTTCCGTACCTCGATCGTGGACCATAGAGGGAGCCCAGGAAGATTAAGGACCAGGAGGGTAGATGCAGGATTCACTGCAGGTTCGTAGAGGAGAGTTTGCGGTAAAGTAGGAGGGAATTGAAGGTATTGTATGTCTCGAGCTACGTTGAAGTACACGGGGGCACTACCAGTGTATGATAAAAGCGGGTTAAGGGCAAGGATGTGAGATGAGCTTGTGGAAGAGAAAGCGTCTAAAAGCGTGTGGGTAAGCACAGCAAGTACTACATAAGGAGAATGATCATACAAGGAGAGCCCGATGGGGACGATGAATAGCGGGGTGCCGAATTAGGGTGTGGAAGAGACACGGTATGGAGGTGGGGTGCACTGGGCATTGGGCCCGGTGCGGTCGACACGGACCATCGATCGGAGGGTTGAGTGGATACGGAGTGGGATGGGCCGACGGTCCACGTCTTGTGGGCGTATGCTGAGCTAGTTGGGCGGTGCATGGTAGGAGCTAGAGGAGGGGTCGGGAGGGTCGGGAGTGGATGTTGCGGCGTGCGCTGGTGACTCGATGTCGCCGTACGACGGCGGTCTTATACCCCGCCGTCTGTCCGTCTGGGAACTTTCTTGTGCGCCCCCAACGACCGACATCAGGCGTGTGACCGCAATATTACCAGATAAGGGCAGAGGCGGGACAGCGAACGTCGAGTGACACGGCGAGAAGCAAGGATTCGGCGCGCATCGATTGATGTCGGGATACCAAATCAGGACGTGGCGTCGGGTACTAACCCCGAAAAGGAAGGCGTCGGGAAGGCGGCGTCGATGGGCGGCCACAGCATGCGCCTTGAGGGCGGCCGATAGCCATCGATGGGTTATCGCTGCCCACGCCGAAGACCCATGTCGTGACACAACCCTGTGCCCAATATACACCTACTCGCACGTCCCCAAATAGCGCCGAATAGCATTATTTTTAGCAGTCTACGACCCACTGAGTACCGTATAGGTATGATAAATTAAAGAAAGTCCATCAATCAGGGTGCCGACAGCTCCACACGCCCCCACGCATCGCCTATCGAGGAGCATCATGGGCCCAGGCTTGCAAAGTTACATTGCTTAGAAAACTATTGTCGTGCACGGAACTGAGTATCCTGTCACACATGAACTCTGGTCATACGTCAACATACCAGTTTCTAGTAAGTCGCGATATCCTCTTCTTGCGTTTGATCGTGTCGACTTTCAGCGTGCATCCTTAGCCCATTCTACCCGAATCGAATTATATTTGTGCTCCTTTGCCATCGATGGCCTCGAAGAAACCATAGACAAGGTCTATACCGCCGACTGCGTCTCGGAGGCAGAAAAGAGGACCATTGTTGGAACCTGCGACGGCAAGGGACGATCCATACGTCGTGAACTGTCTTGAAAGCTATGACGGGACTTCGAAAGGGTTAGCGGAGTGCTTGTTCCCTATCTGCCGTGCCGCCTCCAGATGACCAAAGACCAGCGAAGGGCAATATCGAAGAACGAGATTCACACCTCTTGCACGGGGCCAGCGTTGCTCTTGTAATGACTCCATCTGATGATCTTCCCAGTGAGATCTGGAATTCCTGCAGGCTCATCCAGTGAGGGCAGATCGGTTTTAATCTCTATATGATACCGATCATTAGTGAGCCTATGTGAATGCAGAGCCGACTTGCGAATGTTCAAGTTGCCTCTGTGACAGTCCTTGCAGAGACTCTCGTCAACGTGACGCGATGGTGGTTTTCTGATTCAGAAAAGTCAGCACTGGGTGAATTTGTCGGTGACTTACCCAAAATCTTGAAGCACAAATCATACCAAGTAGCTACGGACAGCTTGCAGCGTTCGAACTCCGTAGAAGAGGTCAAGGAGCGCCGGACTCGGAACAGACGCTTGAACATCAACGACTAGATTATCTTGCATGGTACTATTAACACTAACATGATGCTACACTGTTTGCACAGATAAAACGGACGACCCCCAAAACTCACCGCCTGCTTGCTCTCCGAGCTACCCCCGTCTCAACTACACGCCCAGTGCGAGTCCCCCGCGCCTGTTGTGCAAGATGTCTCACCTCTGCAAACTCATCCGTCGCCTGCGCTCGCAAAAACGCAGCACTCTTCGCCCTATGCACCAGACAGTCTGGCTTGCGGTACTCCCCAACATCCGCATCCGGCACAACGACTTCCTCAACCCCAGCCACAGTCATCGGTCTACCATCCCGCCACAACGAACCCCCCGTCCGCTTCAACACCTCCACCACGTCCAAACTCTCCCCAGGGGGTATCGCATGCGGATGCGACGGCGTCACGCACGGCATGTCTGCCTCCTTCCTCAATACTCGGTCCACGTCCACAGCAGAGAAAAACGCGACGCCCTGTGGTAGATCGTCCATCCCAAGTTTGAATGAAAAAAGGCAGCGTGTCCACAGGTTCGCAATCTGCAGCGCCAGTGCGGCACGGTACCTGTCAGACTCCGCGACGAGGTAGCGTAACTCGTCGTGGACCGAGATAAGGAACCGTGCGTCGATGCCGTACGTCTTCGTCAGATGCTCCATCGCCACGATCAGCAAATGAAGGTAATCCACCCCGGACGACTGCACGACCCAGTTGATCCGCGACGTCATGTAGTCTGCCCCAAACTCGGCAGGAAGGTTCTCCTTCGTCAGCGCTGCGGTAATCCCGCACCCCAACGCCGGTGTCTGCGGTCGATCCGACAAAGCGATCTCCTCCAGCTTGTTGAACACGAAACTCTCCGTTCCACCAAACCAAAACTTCTTCCCGAACCAATCCGCGCGGTGAGTGTTCTTTCCCTTGGTCGACGCGTACAGGTTCTCTGCCAGCTTCTTCGCTTGATCGGGTTGCATGCCCGCACTCGATTGAAGCAGCAACAGCATCGCGTGCTTCATTCCAGCACCGTAGATACGCGAATAATTGAACACCTTGGCTTGATCTCGGGATATCCCCAAGATGCTCGCCGTCTTCGAGTGCAAGTCTGTGCCCGCCACTTTCGTTCCCTCAAGCGTCATCCACCCAATCGCGGTGGCACCGTGCAGACCGAATTGGGCATCTCCCATACAACTTGATATCCACAGTTCCTCAGAGTCGACGTCAGCCCCAACGATGGCGTATCCCGGTGGGGCGCGGACCATGGCTTTCAGCTCGGACCCAACCCGATTCTTCTTCGCATTGCTTGCCGTCAACCATGTCTTCTCGATCGCGCGGCGGGTGACAGTGCCCATCGTAATCACCTGGGGAAGGATCATACCCCACTTCTGCGGCGAGCTCGATGAGTCCGGCTCGGTGGATGAGGAAGAAGACGACAACGGGGGAGTAAACTGCATGTCGGTCCGCTCATTCTGCCAAACGACCATCTGATTCAGTATCCGATCACGTGCGCTGATCCAGTAACTGCACTGAGCGTTCATGTCCAGAGCGTCCTGGGCATCGTCCCCTGGGCTCGTCAACGTCCCGTCTTGCGCGTATTTGATGAACGTCTTGGATAACGGGCTGCCCACGTTTGCACTTTCGCCGTCTTTGTGTGGCAGTTTGTAGAACACGAATCGATGTTCGCCACTTCCCTGCGTCATGTCATGCAACGCCTGGTCCGCAGGGTCCAAGAACTCGAGGGGTCTTGTCCGGGTAGAGAATTCGACAGAGCTCGGAACTCTAAATGTCCAGCCATGCTCGCGGGAATAAAAGAGGGGATAGCCCATCCATGATAAGCGGAGGAGGATTGGGGAGACGCGATTTCGAACGGTGATGTCGAGGGTACCAGGTGGGAGGTCTTTCTTCGGCTTCGCGAGATCCCAGTACCATTTTGGCCAGATGACCTGTTGTTTAACAGGTTTGGGACCTTTGGGCGCGGATGCTTTGGGAGATTCCGAAGCAGCGGGGACGGGTTTCCAGTTCAGCTGTTGTAGCCAAGGATCCCATTCAAAGTTTCGTTCATCAGCGCAACTTTTAGCCAAGTCGACGAGGCGAGCTTCGAGATCTGAAGTGCGCTCCCCGCAAGCGACTGCCAGAGCCAAAGGTGTATCTGAAGCAATCATGCGGCCATCCTTGAAGTAAGGCACCCCATGCGTTGGTCCAAGGACGGTGAGAACTTTGTTGTTACGACCGCTGGGGAGTCGTGTCACCGCGCCATCACGGATAAAATGCCATTTCTCTTGGGTGGAGTACTGCAAGGGATAGCCGTCGAACGACAGTCGAAGTAACAACGGGAGAGTACGATTCACGCTGCTGGAGCTGAAAATGCCATCTCTGAGTAGATCACGGAGCCAGGTGGGCTGCATGGTTGTGGCTGATTTAACTTGAGGTGTGGGATTGGGACCCTGTGGAGAATGAATGATGGATAAACGTGTGTAAACGAAAGCACCTACGTCGTTGTCAAACACCCCTCTCGATTTCTTGGCGACTTTGGGGGTCCAATCAAGCTGAGAAAGCCATGGGCTTTCCCTCCATGAGTCATCCTCCATAATCCCTTTCGCCTCCTCCGCAAGGTCTATCAGATGTTTATTGACCTTGCCTTCCAACTCTTGATAGGTCCGTTCGGCATTACGTAGATACTCTTCCCATGTTTCGTTCACCGTCAGAAAGCTGGACCCCATGGTCAGAATACCAGCAAATGATACAGGGCTCGGACACCGCTCTAGAAACGCTGGAAGGACCTGGGAGAACACCTGATGTGTCACGTAGACGTCATTGGCACAATAGCTGAGGTAATCCTGTATGTCGGCGACAATCTCCTCCTTCGACAACTTCATGAAATCGCCGCGAATCTCCTTGTCCAGATCGATTTTGCAGTACAGCTTTGCCACATCTGCCAACGCATTGGCAGAGGTGAGGTCCTCCCATCGTTTTTCCGATATTTCAGCGTCAGTGGCGTCCGTGTCGCCCTCTTGGAGCTGAGGGAGACTCTCCTCGAGATCCGCACGTAGACGACTAAGTTGAACACGCTTTGAAACGTCTAGTTCTTCCTCCGCTTGAGACTCTGCGTCACGCATGATCTCGAGAACGGCCTCAACTGCCTCGGCGCGTTGTTCGACGCGCTCTGCCTTCGCCTTGCGATGTTTCATCCACGCGGGCCTTTGGTGAGAGGAGATGCCGTTGACAGCGACGTGGAGGGACATCGTGTCCAGGAAGCGGGTCTGAGTGCCCCCCAAACGATACTCCTCGAGGATGCGCTGGCGGTCATAAGAGACATTGTGCCCAACAACAATACGCGCCGCGGCAGGGTCTCCCAACGGGATCATATGCTCTGTTTCGTCCGTCTCTCCGAGCAGCCACGGAGATATCCAGCAGTACCATGCGTTTTCAGACGCTGCGCACGCTAGGACAGCGTACGGATGATATGGCGGCATCGTCTCGACGTCAAAGACGAGCATATCTTCGGGTTTACCATCGTGTTGGGGGAACTCGACGTGCTCGCTGTAACTCGAGCCGTCTGGAAGATGGTGGTACTTTGTCCAGCCTGACTGGATGTCGAAATAGTCTGGCTTGGGGGGTAATTCGCTGCCGGCGAGATCCTTGGCAAGGGACATCCAGGGCTGCGCTGCACGTGAGCCAATACGGAAAAAATGCTCGTCGATGTCGGTACCCTGGAGTGGTGGAAGTGTGAAACCAGTATCAGGGAGGACGGAACCCTGCTTTGGGTCAAGGCCATGCATATGGAGGTGGTCGCGAGCTATCTGAATAAAGGCTGGATCGGGAGGGGGGAAGGCAGCGTGTTTGAATATTTGGGCGTGTAGCTCACGCGAGAGCATTTGTACACCGAGCTCATTGCGCTTGACTGCGTGCGATAGACCTCATGTTAGAGGGCGAGAGGATGGATATACAAGGCGTACCGACTCGGGCTGTTCTATGCAGAACCTCGGTTGAATCTTTGTCCTTTTTTTTCGCGCTCACGGGCGTTATCAGTGGTGAGGATTTCTCATGGACGTGTGTTTTGTCGGATTTCTGTCGCTGGCTGAGGGTCGCTGATGGAATGTGAAGTCTGCGGGTCAGAGAGGGGGTCCTCCGCAATGGATTCAGCATGCGTGCTGGTGCAGAACACACGTGGGAAAACCGACTTAGATGATCTACAGTAGAGTCAATCTACAGTGTACACCGTGACCTAGCAAAGGTGTTGAACGTGGAACAGCCTGGTGCAACGCTGGCGCAGACCTCGGAAGAGTTGTTCATACCATCCTTGGCGACCTTGGATCCTCAAGAGCAAATCCGCTTCGAGGCTTGTTCGACACTCTCGACGGCTAAGCCTCACATTGCGGCACCAATACTTTGACAACAATGGGCAAATAGATGTGCAATATGGAAGTGAGAAGACGAAAAGGCGAGGTGAGTGGCAGTATCATAATCCACGCGATAAGCTAGCTCGAACTCGAGGTGGTTGGGATACTCCACTGTACGTCAATAGGACAAACATTGTCAATTAACGAAGCCTCCTTGCAGATCTGAACTGTGATCCCGAGATAAGCAAGCAGGAGGTGTGCCTGGCTTGTCTTGGGCTACTCCACGGATGAATGAAAACGTGAACCGTTATCCGAGATTCTCGTTAGAGGTAATCTCCACCTCCCCAAGTGCAGGTGGCGATTGGGGTGATGTCATTGAGCTGAAAAATGAGGCCAGGGAACTGACAGCTTCGTAGTACCCAATCCAGGATCTGGTATTCAAGATACTGTTGCGGAGGTCACCAGGCGAATGCGGCCCACAGTCCACATCTTGAAGAACTATTGCGAGGGCCGTATTATGGTACCACATAACATGGCAACCGGCAACTCATGGGGCACGAGGTTGCTCGTCTTGTTGATAAGTACAACATGTTTCACTTCATAATTATCTGAACCCTAGAGCGCTGAAGTTTTCAGCACCGGTGATTCTTCCAGGTCGTAGATTGGGATGTCCTCAACCTGCTAAAGCAAAGGTTCGACTTTCTCTCGCTTGTTCGATAACATCACGTATTGGCAATACTTTTTTTGTTTTTCATTTCTGAATACGCACATGGCCTAACTGAATCGTCATGGAAGAGACCAATTTGTGATAGATCGGGAGTGCTTTGAAGGAGACGTTTGCTAGGCTTTGTCGTGCAGACGACCGGCAAATCACGGACAGCGATCTACTCACGACGGTGTGCTACAGGGTGAGATGAATAACCATGTTTGGGTCGAGTTCAAGTTAGAAAATTACTTACCGCCTTTCTAATGACCAGCCTCTAGTCGAGTTTCAAAAGCAGCATCTTGAAGGCTCGAGCGGCGGCCTCCTAATTTCCCAATTCGTGTGAGCTGTACGTCTACGCTCGTATCCTCATGGCAACAATGGCCGGAGTCGAATCACCTAAGGAGTAGGCATCAAGAACTCTGAAGACTTCTCGGTCGTTGCGTGGGGTAGATTGTCTTACCTTGTCCACATCACTCTATGCGTCTTTCTATAAGCTCATTCGCGCCCGCGCTCCATTTCGCTTGAGAAGCAAGACGGGGAGGTTGGGGGAGTCGAGCGACAGTGCAACAGTGTATTGGGCAATGGCGGCGTCATGGCCTTGGTGGTATCATATGTTGGATGGCATTTGACCGAAATGAGATGCGTCGCCAACGACGAAAAAAACCATCAAGGATCCATTTCATGCGATCATGTCCTCCGCAGTCGCTCGTCATCCTCTGGACCCGTGCGGTCACGTCTGCCACACGGCCTATACGTTTCAGGGGCTCATGTATCCCCTGATAGATATCGAACCCTGGAATCTTGAACTGAACCAAGAAGAGCATCAGCAGATACGTTTGTAGAAAGAGGCGGAACATACCTTATTCGTGCCTGTCGGTAAATCAATGCCCGAGCCGCTCGTCAATCCCTCGGTTGTCCACTTTTTTAAAAGAGGCTTCGGGTTCACAGGCCCGAGGGAGAGTGCAGCAGCATAAAGCATTACCGCCTCGTCCGTCTGCGCTCGATGCATCGTTACATATGTTTGGGCACGCGAAAGCTGGGAGGCACTCTTGCAAGGGGTGGGACGAAGTTTATGGTCTCGATGGAGCTTCGCCTCAGCCTCTAGGGCATAGCTAGCTCCGAGTCGAACTGTTCGGATTACGTTCGGCGTTGGCTGCTTCTATTGTAGAGTGTCCCGCTGTTCCAGTTCCGCTGGTAAGTGCGTGTAGAGTCCGAGTCAGAGAGCTGCTCGCGGAGTTCTTCTATGGTTGCACTGAATTTGGCTGATGTCCAGTGATTTGATCGTCCGTCAGATGCCAGCACTCATGAAAACGAATGTGCCTGAGATATCCTCCTGAGTGCGCAAGGCAGTGCGGAGAGAAGGGATGATGGTTTGTTTTGAGACCGTCCTTTGCGGTGTTCATGCGGAGCCAATGCTGAGGGTGGTGTTTCGTTGCGAGAGCGCCAAGGGGGAAAAATACTGCCAAGACTGTGCAACGTAATTTCTCGGGCCATCTCCAACTTGAACGCTCGCAACTTGAAGAGGCGGCTGTCATCTGGTGACAACGCGAAGTAACCGACACGAGAGGGTTCCTCAACTTGGGGCAGGTTCGATTTACTGGTAGTCGAAGAACTATGTATCTGCACTGGTTTTGCAGAAGATGCAATGAATTTCCGGGAGCAGTGGCAATACACCTCGTTCGATGTTACTGTAGATACTGTAACCGCTCGGAGAACAGGGATCCGTTGGACGCGTCCATGCATTTCATGACACTGCCGTTGGTGAGGGCAAATTCTGCTGGGCAAAGTTCGGCCAGGCGATGGAGACTGAGAATTTGCGTTCCAATGGACTCACCAGTCGGTCGCCAGTCGGGGGAGACCAAATGCACATTGTTTTATCTTCAGGGCCAGACATGATTCGAGTCGAATCCGAGGACACATTGATTGTTCTAACCGGCGATTCGGGATTGAACTCACCGACCTTCTGGTGATTCTAGGCATTCCCTACTGTCGCCAACCCATGATACCCTCTGACGAGCCTGGGTAATTTGACACTGCGATGTCCACGATTGGGCACTCCATTTCAGATCGGCGTTCCAATGGCTTTCTTGTCGTTCGCTTGTCAATGTCGAACTATCCCTTCCACTCTCCCGCTCACGGCCTTTCTGTCTGGAAAAAAATAGCAGAAATCATCTCTCCTTGACAATCTATTCCAACGTTTGCGCACCATCCTGGTTCTTCGAGCAGGTATGGCTGCCGTCATCCCAACCTTACACCACAGTCAAAAATATTAATATTTAGCTCGTCACACATGGCGAGCACATACCCTTGACCGCGGGGCTAGAGAAGAATTAAAGGCTGGCCTGGTGTTCATCTACGCCATGGAATATGTACATTTCCGTCCAAGTTGCACAGAGGCACCTACCTGGCGTCCTAGGTGCTGCTATCTCTCCGATAGTTCAAGATCCTACCTATTACCGCTGTCATCGCGCGAAGGTTTGAGCTGTCAGGAAGAATTAGATCTCGGAGGGCCTGCTCCCCTGACAAGGTCGATTGTCCACTCAGAGTCAATGGAGTCTCGACAGCCAAGGACGAGATCAGCTGGGATTGAAGACGATGATGGAATGGTTGGACTTGTTGACGTCACATTTGATGTCTTCGGCCATGACTCATGAGCTCGGTTTGGAAAAAAGCACAGGCTCATCGCATCCCTGGTGCTTGGACCCTTGTGAGAATGTTGAGCTTGGTAAAGCCGACACGCTGGCGTTCAGATACGAGTGATTCCGCGAGTCCAGGAAAGACGGAGTACACTCTGTGGAGTTTCTCGACTACGCTGGGAGGTGGCAGTCTGAGCTGTCAGGCTTTCAGGACTAAGCAATGAACAGAGCCGATGTGACTAACCCAGATCATTCAACTCATCAGATTAAAGGTGCGGAGGATGTCATGTTCAATCGGCGAGACTTCACGAACAAGTGAGATTCGCGAGATTTTCGTTCCAACTTCGCGCGTCCGGAGTGGGTATCACTTATGTGTGTCACTGTGGTGGGTTTCTATGGGTTTGCAGGCCCTTATAATTCGGACGGTGGGTTGTATGGATTTACATCGGGGTCGCGCCTTTGACAGCGAGCCGCATCTAGAAACATCATGGAAACATCAGCTGCATTCTGGAAGGTTATCGTTATTCGACTTCCTCCGGACCATCGTGGAAGTCGTGTATTCTTTATTACAAACTGACACTGCCTCTTTGGCCTCACATGATCACATGACTACTATAAATTAGCGCGTCGCGCCTCCTAAGTCTTCCCAACGCATCCCCAACGCATCTCCTCCCTAGTTTTCACTGATCCTACGTATGAGTTCAAGTAGCGCAGATAATCTATTTTCCCCCTCTGGATCTGAAGAGCCGCAGGAACGAGACCCGGGCGGGTACCCAATACCATTTCACACCAAACAGGTCTTAGCGGGCACGCGCCTAGATTCCATCACCAATTCGCTGCGCTACTGGGCGACTTCCAAAGAACTATCGCATAATCATTGGGTGGGTACCACAAAAAATAGTCTTGTACCTTGTGTCCATATGTCACCGCACAGTACGAAGAGATGGTAGCAAAGAATGCTGAATATGAGGAATATCTCTGCCGCGATACTGCAGGGGCTTGGCGCGTGCCATTCGGCGACAACGAAGGTAAAAGACTTGACGAGGTGGAGGACAGCCTCCGCTACTGGGCAGTCGACCCTAAACGATCTCAGAACGCATGGGTAGGTCTGAAGGTCACCTTTCGAGGGGTCCATTTTGACGAATGTTCCAATCAGTATGAGTCATTTGTGAAGTACAATGACCGATATGAGCAGGAGCGGGTCCAGGAAGCTGGGAATTTCCCGCTACCCTCGAACCTCTCCCGCGAATACTCGGGAAAGCCCATCAAAGACGTTCCTCAAGATTCTATATGGTGGTGGTTGCGTGACAGCAATCAAGGACAAGTCTGGGTGCGTTGCGATTTACTATTTGTATCAGAATGAAACAGTGAAATTGGATCCGTTTGACTCCCAGTACAAGCCGTTGTATGAAGCAAACCGACGATTCCTAGACCAAAAGTATAAAACGCGTTCTCCGGGTGGAGAGCTTATCTGGTTCGGCAAGCGTTACCTTGGTTTGCGACTAGATCAGGCATGCCAACGCCGAGGCTTCATCCGTTGGTGCTTGGATTATAAAAGGCAGAAGCATGGATGGGTAAGTTTTTGTGGCCCTCTCATTTCGTCTACGAGACTCAGATTGTTTTATAGCACTATCGACTGAAAGACTTACTTCGCCGCCTTGACGAGTGGCGGCAGGCGCATCCTGAGCGCAGCCGACCTCGACAACGGCGAAGTGCACCAAACATTCAAAATCCTGTTGGCGAAGCTGTTGGGCCCTGGGATGACGGAGTGGGTTCGGCAGCTGAGAGCGAGGACTACGAATTGGACGAGTTCGTCCAGGCGGACAGCGATGAAGTGGAATACGACGATGGTGATGGCGATGAGTTGGACGACGACGGGAGTGACGTGCGGGATGAAGATGCTAAGGGTGATGGGATGGATGTCGCCATGCAGGACGAGGTCGCTGAGAGTGACGACAGTGATGAAGAGACCCACGAAGGAATGCGTCCCACGAAGCGCCGTTGCTCCCAAAGAAACGTGATCTCATCGGACGATGAAGAATCTGACGAAGAGATACAACCCAAATCCCCTACAAAACGCCTGCGTAGAATGGTCATGTCAGATGACTCGGACGATGACCTTGACGATGCTGTCGACGACGATGGTATTAGCGACGATGTGGTCAGAATCGTCAGATTGGGTAGACACTACAGGGTGCCAAATGAGGACTCTGACGAAGACCGAGTCCCAACGAGGAGGTCGGCCAGGTTGAACACTCTGAATTGAAGAGGCGAACACCTGTAAGTTTACCGAATCTCAGGTGATTTACGGGGTTCATCCACTTGTCTCAGCCTTCTTCCCAGAGCCCTCGATATACTTAACCATCCTCTGATCAAGATGTCTTCAGAGCTCCGTTTCAGTATTTTGGAAACGGGTATCGTATTGTACGACTTGTAGGGGAGGTGCCGACTCGGAATCTTGCACCGAGTCGACTGGATGACTGACATGAGCAGTTGTATGATTTAGCGCAATTTTCATATTTCCTTCTCCACTTATTCTCGGGCCTAGTTTGGACGAGGTATAATCTGGATACACTCAGGGCCGCCATCATGACCGACAGTCTGGTGAAGGCGCTCCCGGCGGACTTCAGAGGCCAAAGTCTATCAAAGTAGTCCCAACTAGGGTCTGATGGGCATGCATTCTCGGGATGTTATAATAAGTTACTGGGCTCGGATGTGACTCATAATTCAATCAATCATTATCGAACCACTAGTAGGTCAAGAAGTAATTTACCGACCATCGCCCTAGTAACATTTAGGAATGTACTAAATATGCCCATTCATCTTAATGCGCGGTCCAGGCCGATCAAAAGTTATACGTGATAGAGCTGTACACAGCCTACTGAGTGTGAGGTAACCATTGGAAGGGTGATCAATCATCATCAAAGCGAACTCTAACACTTGGACTATACCCAACGGTGCCGGTGATCTTTCGATGTCGCCAGCCGAAACACTGCCATAGGGGCGTAACATCTTGTCATACTATTTCAGTATGTATATGCCAAACGATGAAACTTCCGTCAATCTCGCTGGCACTTGCGAGGACAAGACTCGGGGAATTGTGAAGTCTCCAAAGCCAGTAAAAGTATGGTGGTAAGTGTTTTTGTTTGGGTATGTGAGCGAGTCTATATATCAAGCAATCAGCAAGACGCTGCTGCGAAACGAACACTTAATGATGTCGATCGGAAGACGGAACAGAGGAAATTTGTCAACACTTCACGGGAGCGAACGGTACCATCAGGAAGACGTAGCTGACGGAATCAGAATATGCCTTACTGTGGAACACATCATACGCCGGCTGCCTTTTTGGAGGGCGCCACATACATTAGCTTGCGTCATGCCGATCGCAGGGGTTAAGACCAGGCTGAGAGATCTCAGCGTTATAAATCTGAAGCTGCGCAGAACGAGATTGGAACAAGCGCATGCGGCTAGTTCATGGTAGCAACCGTGGGGAAGCTACCTTTGGTGTTCCATTTGAACCTAAGAAGAAATTATTGCTCAACATTGCGGGGCTGTGCGACGATCTCCTCGCCAACGCTAGCACCAGCGCGACGGGGTTTCAAGGATGGCATGACTACCTTGAACTTGTGTGATCTGGTGTGCGGGCCTGCTTTCTGCTTGCTTATACCAGTGAATTATCCGGCACCGAAGCCGGAGCCACAGAGGTCTTGATAAAGGATGCTCGGAACCACGAGTGCGAGACCCCACCAAAATGCTATCAGATGTTGTCCTGGACCCGGATGTTGAGGAGGATAAGGTGGCCCAAGAAAGGAAATGTTGGCGAAGCGACATAAAGTTCGATCGCCGCTTGAAAAGTTGTGTTCTAGGAACAAAACGTATTTGCAGCCTGCATGAATCAGCCAAAGTGGCATTGGTAGCGTACCTTTAGTTGCCAACCGACTAGCAAATGGTTCCTAGAACCTAGTCATCTCCTTGCATTCTGGGGGTAAACAACAAGTAACGCTGCATACCATGAAAATTTCTGAAGTTCATCTCGCTATGGTCTGACACAAGTCGTCGTTAGCCGAGCAGTACAGAAAGTTCCGGTGAGGAAGCATCTGACCCAAAAGGCAAGTTGGTGGAGTCCATGTCCGTCCAGGAACAGATCACTCACACAGGTGAGCAGCTGCAGACCAGATTTATCGCATACGCACACACCTCCGACACCCCATGTTTAGATCGATGGCGTACTCGTTCCCTCGGGTCCCTGTTGCCATATTCAATTGACTTGTTGTACCGATGAACGGTTGTTCGTGATTTGGTACGTGTAAGCATGACTATCAGGTCATCAGACTCGTCTTCCCATCCGGTTCATACCGGACCTAGCGAGATCCAGCCTGGGTATGGAAGCCTTGTCCGCCTGCGGGTTACAAGGCTTCTATTGCCTACGCTATCCCATTCTCGATAGACGCCTTACAACCTATCAGGACCCTGAAATTACCGTGTACATATGTAATTCCCTATAAATCCATCCTGTCCAATCCCTCGTCTCGTGCTCCCTTCCGCCGATACGTTGTTTCGTCCCCGCCCACCTTCGATCCGCGATACCAACACCCTCCAACGATGCCTGCTGAGAGATCGCGGTCATCGAAATACGGCGATGTAGACGGTCAGTCCTCCCAGCTCTCATCTGGTCCGTGAGTATTGACGGGATGTGTTATCACTCGCAGGCGCCCAACTAACTTGGGCTGTACCCGTCGAACCCGCTTCCCCTCAGAGCATTGCCTTTGCCCCTAATGTCACCCCTGTGACTTTCAATGAGCCTCCCCCTTCTGTCGAGGCCACCTTCGAACCCATACTATTCCCTTCCTCCGGCTCCGAGCTCTCCGCCCGCCGTCCTGCCCACAGCAAAAAGCGAGGGGAGGACCATATACCCCGCCCACCCAATGCCTTCATCCTTTTCCGATCATCGTTTATCAAAAGCCAGCATATCTCCACAGAAGTCGAGACTAATCACAGCACGCTATCGAAGATCATCGGTCTCACGTGGCAGAACATGCCTCACGATGAACGCCAGATTTGGCATGCGAAGGCTAAGAAGGCATTGGAGGAGCACAAGAAGAAGTGGCCGCAGTACGCCTTCCGACCGTCCCATTCGAAGGCCAAGGGAGGGACAGAGAAACGAAAGGTTCGAGAAGTGGAACCGAAGGATTTGAAGCGGTGTGCAAAGATCGCAGCGCTCCTCGTTGAAGGGAAGAAAGGTGCTGAGCTCGATGCTGCTATCCAAGAATTCGATCGCACCCACGTTCCCGAGATCGTCACGAGATTTGAAACACCTATCACTGCCGGCTCTTATCACAGGTCGTCGTCAGCACCTATCGACGACGCCCAGTCTAAGAAATCGACCTCTCCTTTCCATCGCCTACGCTCGGTTAGTAGCCAGCCGTCATCAAGACCCGTGGAGGAGTCGAAATTCTCCGCGCTTCTGTCTGCGTCGCAAAGTTGTCCCGACCTTTCAAGTTCACATTCGTTTGTACCTTCCTCCCAATACTCTTTCTCTTCCAGATCCCAGCCCTCGTTTGTGAGTACATTTGCTCTTCAATTCCTTCATTGCGCTGACTACCGACTCCAGGATCTCGATCCTTTCATGTTCGATGTGGCATTCGGGGATTCCATATTGCCATCGAGTACGGTTCTCGGCAGCTACCCTTCAACTACAACTGGCCGAGTTCAAACTCCCACGTTATGCGTTGATCCAGCGTATAGCAGCGATTGGACACCAGCCTCGTCTCCATTCTCCAGCCTCCCCGCTACACCACAAGCGCTGTCCCCCTCTCCTGGCCTCGACTGTGGCCTGGACTCGGAGGATCCGTTCGCTCTCAATCCTTATACCCTCGCATCGAATCAACTGCAGCCTTGTGACCAACGATACCCAACTGGCCTAAACGATTTTGACCATGAGAACGCTGTGGATAGTCCTCTATACCCCCAACCCTATTTCGCCGCCTTTTCGAAAGATCCATTTTCTTTCGACTACTCGGAGAAATCGATACCTAGCGTGGGGACCGACTTGTCCGCCTTCTTGTCCTCGCTGTCCTCGTACTGAAACACGCTACTCGTCGGCGCCCCCACGTAGCCCCACGCTCACCCGAACATCTTTCCACTCCTGTCCTCTGTCAATTTTCCCGCATATAAACTGATGTATTTTTACTTGTTGACCACGGTACTCCCAACTGTAACTGTAACATACTTCCTCCACCCTTCACCCGCACTGCGATACACTCATCTTCGTTCTTGATTCACTTATTGATTGTTGACTGTATATAGTTATACCTATCTAGTACCCTAGAAGCTTGTGTTGTGCTCCTACTGATGCATCACTGATTTGGTGTTTCTGGTGTCAGAAGCGAAGTGAAACGATGGCTAGAAAGGTTTTCCACGCACAACCGCGATTATCGCACGGCGCGGCGTTCCCGTCATTCGAGGTGTGGCTGATGGCATTATCTCGGTAAACAAATCAGCAGTGATGAGTATGCAGATGGGAAAGTTTGCTTCCGCTCCGGGAACGTCATCTAATGCTGGCAAGTCAGGAACTGTCGGGAATGGAAGCAGCTGCGCTGTGACACGTGCGAGATATAGACTTTGAAGGCCACGAGGTACATACTTGAAGTGTGATGGATCGGGAAGATAACACGTCAACACAGGTTTATGGAACGAGTAATCGCCGGACGCCGCTTAAAGGGTGGGGGTAGTTCAACTCTGGAAGGTCTAGCATGTGATCAAAAGCAGGCTGCTCGCAACAACAGGTCCGTTTGTTCCGTTGCGCCAAATCGCGATGGGGACAGGCCACTGAAATCGTATGCTGCTGCGGATGAGTTGGTTGACTACCATCGACAAAAATCTGAGGTATTTTGCTAACCCTCAGCTGTCGGGATAGATCAGCTGCCGAGGGGGTTGATTGCGAGAAAAAGAAAGATGAGTGGCGGCGTATATGCGCGCATAAGATTAATCAATGCAACGAGGCGCCGAAGAACTTCTTACAAGTGCCGCATCATTGGAAGCTAGCTGGTCTTATGGATGGGGTCTTCCCCGCCGACACACCTCGTGCCCTCGAAGTTAATCACATGTAGAGAAACTCAAAGGGGCGGGTTCTGCCGGCTTCGGGTGTTCTCCACTTGACCCGCACTATCGCACGGAGTGTGGAGCAACCATAATATATTCCTGGGACGCTAGGTTGCAGTCGGTGGTGAGTTGTGTTTCTCGGGATGCGTACCTTAGGGACCTTGTATGACAGACAAGGAACTTGGTGGGAACTTGGTGCGTTGACATTCAAGAGAGCCTGTCAAGGGACAAATTTAAAGGGCTCCAATCGGGGATGTGGCTGGCCTGCTCATATTCCCAAGATAAACATCAGTTATCATAAATGAAGGAAAATGTAGTAATACAGCGTACCTCGTCATTTCCGTTTTATTCTCGTCTCTGGTGAAGCATGCGAATGAGTGAAAGGAAGCCCAGCCCTTTCTGCATCGGTCTCAAGCATGTGAGTACTCGCACTGAAGGGCGGGGGACTTATCTTACATCCGATACGGCCACTTCGTTTGCTCATGAAGGAGAATTCCCGCTGCCTCGTGTTCCGTGTCGTCTCACTTACTTACGTTGTAAGGCGCGATTTGAAACAGGTCCGTCTAACGGAGCATGGCGAAGTTACACAAAGATCCGAAAAGAGCGTAAGCCCCTCGTAAAGTGTGAGGAAAGTTACCCACGGCGAGTCGGTCGCAACCTTGCCCATTTTTTTTGGAATAAAGAGTACAGAGTTTCGATATAAAGTCGCAAAGCTGCTCATGGTGGAGGACAAGGAGTTGAGGTCGCAGTGGCAACGCGTTTCGAGGACTGCGAAAGTTGTCGGCAAGCTGAGTTGGATTTCCGACATCTGCCACCCAGTGGGCCGTGGCTGCACACTGCACAGTGCATATCCCCTTGTCCTTCTAGTTACGATTCTCGTTGAGAAACTTACATGTAACCTCGAATGCCATGAGCGATAATCATCGTCGAGTTAGCAATTGACAGACCTGTTGGGATACACTGAGCTCGGAGGCCAACCTAGTAAGTAAGCCTGGCAGGTTTTGCATCATTGTCTCGGGCATGATCTCCATCCCGAGAGACTAACCCACTCGCCAGCGAGTGCTAGCACCAGCGGCGACAGCGGTTATGTCCAATGGGCTAGCTGGTAACCTTTGAAGAAATATGCAATACAAGTCCGAGTTGGCTCCATCTGTATCAGGAACAATGATCCGAACAACATAGATCCTCCGAGAGTCAGTTCGAGCCCAGTCAACAGGTGCCAGCCTGGCACTCCATGTTACTTACAACGAGGATCAACACTCTCAGAGTGCGTTTCTATGCTATGTCCTTTGTCATCGATGACAACGCCCAGATTAGCGTCCTGACTAGCAAGTACTAATCCGAGAATTGGCTCGTACACTTGTTAGAATGACCAATATTTCTTCGTTCCCGTGCGGCTTCGCAGTATTGATTCCCATCGGAACTATGTGGTCCACTGGCAAAGCCATAACGTCGAGTGCTCACAAGCTTCTATTCAACACAGACCACCTTATCCCACACCGAACAATTAGATCTCTATTTCGATTCTCAAAAACGCCTTGCCCGGCTCATAGCACTCCAAATCAGCGTAACACAAAACATGCTTCCGCTAAGACCCTTTTATGAGTTCGAAGATAGGGTACAGATGCAAGGAGTCGAATCTCGTGCCAGGCCTCTATCTGCAAAATCCATAGGTTGCACGCAAATCTCTTGGAATAAATAATTGATGTTGAAAGGCATTGTAAAGTTTGAATCTTCGCCCCATTTCTTACACTTATGGTCATCATTTGACAGGAGGAATGGGGCGTGACAGCCTATCACATCAAGTTATGACATGTGCGGTGTGTTCTAGCGGCCGGACGTCAAAGTTCACTTGCTTTCTGGGCAAGTCTGACCCCATGATTTGTCCAACTTTGCTCGCTAATCCAAGTGTGGAAGAGCATGTCAAGCTCTCCACCTGCCTTGAAGAGTTATTCGGACTGCCCATGTTAGATGGGCGTACCAAGCAATTTCACTCCCTCCGTTGGGGAACATTTGATAGAACGAGAACTTGCAAACACTCCTCAAGACATTAAACTCGAAGAACATATTGAAATGACTACCGTGCGCATCTGTCTTCTTGTTGGATTCACGCTGATATGAATGTCCTTCAGATCGACCGCGATGTTCAACGTGCGATCACAGAGATCAAGGACATCTGCAATCGCGCGGGAAGCACCTCGCAGTATTTTACATTTGGTACGTGAACGATATTCTTTGCGATGTGCGTTGCGAGCTCATCCTTCCAGGTGGTGAGGGATACAAGAGCTGCGTCAGACACTTCTTGGAAAGCAGCGCTGAAATAGCCGCTGGTGCCGTCCAGCCTGGCTCAGCAGCTGATCTGGCCGAAATCGTAAGTCCTTTCAGGACAAACTCCTTTTCCATACCCCTGATTCGCATCTAACAAGATAAAAGTAATCGCCGAACACAAAGTTCCGTTTGCCGTATGTTAATCCTTCCCTGACCATCTCTCGTACCCACATGTTTTCCTTCACTTTAGGTCAAGGGTGGTGGCCACGCCACCAACCCCGGGTTGAGTTCCACCAAAGGCATCCAGATATCCATGTGTCGCTTTAACAAAATCGAGGTCGAGGAAAACACAGCCAACCTCCTCCCTCCAGGCTCCCCTGAGGATTCTCACTCCATTGTGCATATCGGTGCGGGATGCCTCTTTGACGAAGTGTGCCGCGAGGTGGTTCCCAAAAAACTCAACATCGTTGGCGGGTCATCCATTGGTGGTGTCGGCGTCGCAGGGTGGTTACTTGGCGGTGGATATTCGTTGAAGACGAACCAACATGGACTAGGGATCGACAATATCTTGCAAGTGAAGGTTGTTCTCCCAATCGTCGATGAGGCCAACCCGACGAAGATGACGGTGAAGACGGTCAACGTTCTGAGTGAGGGAGATGATAAAGAGCTATTTGAGGCCATAAAGGTGGGACCTCACCATGTTTCTGTCGTCCCGTGATTATCTGAGGGTTGCCTATTTACTTCTGCTAGGGAGGAGGAAACAATTTCGGGGTCATCACTGAATTCACGGTTCGAGCGCATGATCAGGAGGGGCCGACCTGTGTACGCCTCCTTTCCTCTTCCACTTTGTGATGCGCTAATTGTCTTGTTTAGGGCTGTCTCCTCCAATACGAGGTCGAAGACTACGAGGAGGTCAAAGCTGCCATCGCCAGATTTGCTCGGCAACAGGATCCCAAAGCGTCTATCGTCGCAGCGTTTAGATACTTCAATAATCCTGGTGGTATACAGGTATGTGTTGACCGCATTGTATCTTCCTGCTTATTTCATTCTCTTAGTCCAAGTTAACCGTCCAATGCTTCTATGATGGACCCCGACCTGAGGACGACGGTCCTTTTGCGGAACTGCTAGGCATTGATCATACGACCGAGGGGGGCGGCGGTGATACCGTCGGATGGGAGTCGAAACCCCCTGCCGCCTTGGCACTAGTTCCCCCCGCAGAATTCAAGTTGAATTTCGGACCAAACCTTTACATCGGTGCTCCCAAGCGGTCGGAACTAGTGGAGTACGCCAACTACCAGCACTTTGATCATCGAACGTCCTTCATCAATGAGGCATTGGATACCAAGAACATCTCCGTGGAAGAGATGCAGTTGCCACCACCCCCTGCTTATAGCTACGTCGAGAAAGTTGGAACAGGAGCTCCTTTGAAAATGGCGATTTCGTTGGACACCACCATCAACTCGTCCGTGTTTGGTGGTAACGAGAGTGCTTCTATGTGGGTCATCGCTTCCCTCTCTCGCGATAGCTGTTACTAACTTGAAGGTCTCGCTTCGCTAGCGAGACTCTCTCCCTCGTCTCAGGATTACATCAAGCGGGCGATGGCAGGTGTCGGAGAGCATCCCCGGTCTGTTTCATTCGTCGAGGTTCCGAGATGTACTAACATCGTAAATGACTCAGCGGCCGATGGGGTAATGTCATGGTCGACGTTTACAGAAAGAAAATCATCGATGAAATTGAGCGTCAAGCATCCGTAAGCGGTAATTCGTCTCTTCGGTGACGGTTGCTCACATGGCCCATGGTCCGGCCCAACAGAAAGCGGCGAGACAGATGCCAGGTCACGGCGGCAAACGCGTCGTGATCGACATTTGGCCTTTCACCAAGAGCATGTTCGACAAAGCCACCGAATGCGCTTGGCCTCACGTCAAAGGCTCGCGCAATGGCCC